>JAYJMF010006200.1:0-23406 GCA_036873715.1 Salvia sclarea
TCGTAAAATGATCTTTAACTCAACATGTATATTGCATATTATTTTATTAATGAGATGAAAACATTTTAATAAATAATGAAATTTTCTAATTAAAATTTTTAAAATTGATATTTTTGAAAGAAAAGTTTTAAAACTTCAGTTTATGATTTGGTCTCCCCACTATGTCTATAGCACTATCTGTGAAAGATGGAAACATTTACAAATAATTGTTAACTTAAATATATAATAACCATTAATTTTGAAAAAACTACTAAATTGCCACTAAAATCAAAATCAATTTGAAATTGATTTCAAATCAATTTTTCAATTTGGCTCCACATTTAATTATAGTATAGATTCTTGCCCGCTGCAATATTTACGACATAAGCATATTATAAACTCATTAAAATGATGAAGACGAAGTCCCACCTCAATTGGTATAACACTTCCTACAATATAGGGGATCGAATAATCTTTTAATCGCAAGAAATTAAAAGATTGAGTATATTTTGCTCCTAACTTTACGTTGTCAAAAGAGTTTTAATTGCAACTTTGCAAGATATAAAAAGATTAAGAACTTGTTTGCTATGTTTTAAAAGTCGTATCATAATTATACATGGAAGAAAAAGTTATGTACCTACTTAAATAACAAAAAGTTATAATCAATTTACTTAGATAACAAACATGCACCGAATGCCTTAAGTGGCAAAAATATTCTGATGTTGGATTGTCTTATTTTTGCGAAAAGTCTATGCACTTGAGAGATTGTAAGAACTCGTCGAACTCGCCACTCGCAACTGGCAACCTCGAGATAATTGTTTCCGTAAACTTTTTTGATAAGTATAAACTTTTTGCGAAAAACCAAGTACAATCCATTAACATTAATGAGTCTTTTACTAAAAACTAAGACAATCCATCCACATCAGTGCCACTTAGTATTGGGTGCATATTTAATTATTATCAAACTGGACAATTATAATTTGTTGTTATATATCCAAGTCGAAGAAAAACCCATTACCACATTATAAATTGGTCGTGGCTTATACGTTCGCTGATCGACTCAATCCCTCAATTCTATCAACCTTGAGTGATTAGAGAGGCCAACTCACGATTGATGAAATAATTAATTTGTGATTAAATTAAGTAATTGCCAAGTGAAGATGAAGTTGGATCTGAACTCTTAATTAGCAGCTTGTTGTTTGCGATATTTACAGAGAGTCTCAAAGAGATCAGTAGAGAATATTTTTCTTAATGGTTCTGCATAATAGTAAAGTGATTAACAACTCGATTAACTTTTAAAAAATTTAATTAAGAAAACTACTGGTCGTTGAAGACATTTCGATCAATTTATTCAACTTATTGATGCTTCTTTTGCTTTCGACCGTTTAAACATTCAAGTTGCATAATCTTCCTTCCGAAAAGCATCTTAATTAAATATTAGTCAAATAGGCACGTTGTTTATTTTCAGATATTATAATATTATATTATATGATATGATACTTTTAGATATCATGTAATTAAATAATGGATAAAACATCTCTAACTTCTTGTACTTTCAATCATCAATATATTTCGACTAAAAAAACAAATTCAATACGTAAGTGGTACACGCACAATATATATTACGATCATATATGTACACGAAACTCTGGTCATTTGGTCAAGACGTCCGTAATGCACAAATGAATATCCTAAAAGCGACAATTATATTAGAAAAAAAATATCATCTACTAATTTTTATTCTATAAATAATGTCATTTATACTGCCAAAAAATATTGCTACCCTACCTATAAACATCATCACAGATATCCACTTCTTACTTTTATATATATATATGTGTGCGCGCGCACAAACGCTTCTACAAATTAATAAACTTTAATAATGTACCAAAGGACGAAAACAAATCCTGTGAAGTCAAATACACTGCGTCTTTGCTTGTTCAATATAAAATAAATAAATAAAGATATTGAATTTTTATTGTTTCTATTTCGATAAAATAATTGTATAACAATATAGGACGTCCTAGATTGCAACTACTTCAGATAGAAGAACATGTCATTATAAAATTATTGTAGTTGTACAAAATAAACAAGAAAATGAAAAACTTGCATGAATTAATTGCCTCTTGAGCCAAACTTTGACTATTAATCACTCCTCTATCTATCGTGGGTACTGAATTAACTTATCCAGGTGGATAAGATTGCGGTTCTGGTATAAATAATTAAATGAACAAAACAATTTAAAATATACTTATATTGGTGGTTCTATCATTTATCTTATAATTTCCTTTTTAAGGTTACTTTTGCTCATTTTGATGCTAGCTATACCATATGTATTTGGAAACCCATACTGTTTGTTAATCATGCAGATGTAAAAAAATGACATGAGCCATAGACATACACCATAATTATTAAAAAGCAAGTCTCACTGTTTAAAAAAGTCGAGTTTCAAAAGATAACAAAATATTACTAGGAGGGGCGACATCTGATTGAGTTGGTTTTCGTGAGGTAATTAATAAGTTAAGAGAACGTAAATAGGACACGAGCAATTTAACGTGGTTCGATTCAAGGGGATAGATCTACGTCCACGGAGCAAGAAATATAGCCTTTATTACTAGTATACAAGCGAGATTACAAGAGTATGAATGAATCCCTTTCTATGGTTCTAGCCTCTATTTATAGGTGAGGAGACCGAGTTCTTGGAGAGTTAGGTCTCTACACGAGGTCTTCTCCTAGTAGGATTCGACTTTGAGTTTCACCTTGATTCTTCGTGTTTATCTTCAGGTGATCTGAGCCTATCCATGCTTTTGTTTGGGCTTCTAGAGTGTTGATAGCTTTAGGTCACCTGTTGGGCCGACGTCGGTGGGTTGAGGCCAATGGGCCAAGGTTAATGGGTTGTTACCCTCTGTCTGGGTTTGCCTTTATTGACTTGGGCTTAGTACTTGGGTTTGGCCTCTGGGCCAATATCCTATCAACATCGATATCTACTTCAAATATGTATGAATGTTTATGAAATTAACTAGAAGAAGGTTGACTTCAAGATATATTGTAAAGTAGCTCTGAATATGAAATACTATCACGTTTCTTAAAGAAGGGTATCTAGTCTTTCAAAATGGAAGATGAAGTCTAAAACATGGACGATAAATTAAATACACGAATATATAATAATAGCACATATATATTGCATCAAATCTGAGTACTTCTAAACTAAAACTAGTAAACAAACAACAATGCATCATCAATTGAATTTGGAGGGACTATTCGATGTTATTAATTTATGAAGAGGATAGGGGTTACTTTATAGTAGTATGATGCACATATATACTGTAATGGAATATGGAGATAGCTAGTGTCCTCATGGATAGCAATATCGTCCCTTTTTTGTAATAGGGAAATTACACATCAAGTAGAGAAATTAAATTTCTGAAACAATGAGTTGTGTGTACGACTAGGATTCATTGGATTTAATTTGTGGCATGGATATATACCTTGAACCTTCCATTTTGACATGGCTTTGGCCCCATCTCCCTTCATTTCTGGTCCCCTTTTTTAAGAGCATCATCACTATGCTTTTGTCAATGCCATAGCGCTCTACTATTTCAATTTTAAAGTGAGAGAGAGATATTCCCAATAAGAGCAATACAAGTAGCTAGGATTCTCACAAAAATTGTCAAAGAGAAAAGAAAAATCATCTTTCTCTTTCAAGCTGACTAGAAATGAAGCTTATCATGATCACATTATCTAGCTTATAAATTCACACCTAAATTTTTCGAATACTTGATATGATAGATATCTTATTCGAATCGTGTGCACGTAGTTGTGTTAAAAATACTAGATAATTTAGAATTCTTTCCCGCAAAAATTGTCTGATTTCTTTTGGACATGATATTTTGAAAAAGTTAAAAAAATAGTGTAAATATAAACATTTAAAGTTATATGAGTAATAAAGACATCTTAAAAAGAAAACGAGACAACTTTCATGAAACATCCATAAAAGAAATACGACCCAATTTTACGGAATGGGTGGAGTATTTGACTCCTATATGTATATATTCTATTTCTCTCTTTCAAGATCAAGCTCGATAATATAGTCACACAATCTCCCCAAGAAAGAAGAAAAAAAAAATTCTATCACCTAGACACCTACCTCGGCAATTATTATTGACACAGTCACACAGTAATTGGGCGTATTCATATTTCAAGTGAAACTTAATAACATATCCATTGAAATTAAAATGTTGCCTTAAAACAATCACAGTAGCAATTAATCAAATGATGAATTTAAGGCATTGACAAAGTCACAAAACTAAGAAGAAACTAGTTAATTAATTAAAGCAACCATGTTAATTTATTTGAATCCTCGCATCTTCTATTCTATTGGGTTATTTTCCAATATCATATCTTTAATATTTAATTCTCTGCACCTTTTTCTTTACATGTAAGTCTATTTTATGTTTAAATGATATTAGTAGTCAACGCAACGGTGCTGAATGTAAAAGAGCCAAATTTTATTTAAATGTGACATATCGATGTCAAATAATATTGTAAATTTATACTACTAAAATGGAAACATATTAAAGGGAAATTGAGTGGATAGGGAGTATTTTGTGCGGCATGTCGCACATCACCGCTAGTTTACCCGCCGCAATTTGGGTCCTTGTCCGCCCTACATTATTTTTAATATTTATTAGTACTAGTATTTATTTTTCCACAGAGTCTATACCATAGTACTACTCCTACTCCTACAAGATATCCCTTATTATTTTTAATTCATTTTTTCAATTTTATATCAAAATTATATTGTTTGGATTGAGAGAGTAGACTAATCAGTAATCAAGTACTGCTGAAGAGGATCAGAATCAAGTACTCTCCACGTGGTACCATGCCACGCTGTCGCTTTCACCAAATCAAGATTCAAATTATACCGGTAATAGTATCTATTTTCATCTACAACTTTTTTGTATGAAGACCCGCACAAAATTTAACCTATCATCAAATAAGCTACCGAAAACTTTCTTAATTAAACTACTACTAGTTCCATGGATTAGCCTAAAACTAGAACATTCAATGTCTAGGTCGTAATCGTTCTGACAATTAGTCCCTCGGTTATATTTCTCCATAATTTTGTAGTATATATTATCATGAATATAGATATTTATATTGATGATATTAGATAGTTTTATGGTTATTATTTTTGAAACAATAGTACTTATAGTAGTGCACGTTGATAATACTGAACACTAGGCAACACAAAAATAATGAGGCAATAAATTTCATTTGAAAAGTTAGTTCATCTAGTAAGGTGATATTAGGGGTGGAGGGAGGAGTATCTTAATTGTTTCTGTTTTATATTATATTATATATTGATATCTGAGCGGGCAGAGTAAAGGCAAAGTTGAAGCTGAGCTGAGGTCATGATATCCCTGAGCCTTCATTTTCTCCAGAAAAGAAAAGGTAGTATTTATTTTGTTGTAGGGTTGGCTTGTTACGCAATCAAAGATTAATTTGGAGAGCGAGAGAGAGAGATAGATGTGGAAATGGCCGGTTACGAGCAAGAAGCCTCCCCCAAGCCTAACCCTTCCATCTCCGGCGGCACGGGGCGGCGCCCCCGGGGGAGGCCCCCTGGGTCGAAGAACAAATCGAAGCCCCCAATCGTCGTGACCCGCGACACCCCGAACGCCCTCCGCACCCACATCCTGGAGGTCTCTTCCGGCACCGACCTCGTCGACAGCGTGTCCGTCTACGCCCGCCGCCGTGGGAGGGGCGTCTGCATCCTCAGCGGAAGCGGCGCCGTATCCAACGTGTCCCTGCGCCAGCCCGGGGGAGTGGTGACGCTGCAGGGGCGCTTCGAGATCCTGTCGCTGTCGGGGACGGTGCTGCCTCCGCCCGCGCCGCCGGGGTCGGGAGGGCTGGCGATATTCCTGTCGGGGGAGCAGGGGCAGGTTGTCGGGGGGACCGTGGTGGGCCCGCTCGTGGCGTCGGGGCCGGTGGTTCTCATGGCGGCCTCCTTTGCGAATGCCGTGTTTGAGCGCCTGCCTGTCGACGAGATTGATACTGCTGCCAATGAGGGTGCCTTGTTCGCCTCTGCTGGGAATTATCCTGATTTGTTTGGTTTGGGCGGTGGAACTACTGTAAGGCCGCCACCACCACCACCACCGCCACCGTTTTGATTTATTATTTATTTATGCTATTGCTATTGCTATTGCTATTCATTCTGCTTTTCTTTCATTTAGGACAAGGAATTAATATTTTTTTTCTTTACGGGGATTCGAACCCGTACCCCTCTACTATTAGGCCTACACACACAATTATCCTACTTAATTAGAGAAATGAGTTTAGATCATAGGACAATCTGTTACCAAACCCTTGTACGCTAAAATTCGTGACATGCACCGTACAAATATATTATATATATGTAAGGATTATGCATTTTGATCTGAATGTGGTTATGATTTACTTAATTATGATAAGATGATTTAGGGTTTAGGGTAGCCGACGGGAGATACGTAGCAAAAGTATAGTGACGTCAATCAGAGAACCACTATAAGCACATCATATCGATTCAAGAAAAAGAAAGAAAAAAAATCAGATTCTGTAAACATCTTTTACATTCAGTTTGTTGTGTGAATGAATTTCCCATGCATCTTGATCTTACGGATAAGTGATTGGACAATTGCCAAACATATAAGGCATCTTACGATAAGTAATTAAATGTTGTAACTTCGACTCCCTTTTTCTTAAAAAAAGTTCCAACATATATCAACATTTTTTGATCCCATAGCTAGCAAGTTTAATACTTTGGTTCTCTTCGAAAAAATCATCCTTTAAATGATACTTTTGCCATTGTACCACTGAAATGATACTTTTGGCTAAATGTTGAAAATTTTGGAGGTGACAGAGAGCTTTACGACAAATTATATGATAATTTTATTGAAACGTCTTAAAAATCGTGTTATATTTGAAAGTAATTTAATGTCTTGATAATTGATCCTGGACGGAGAGAAATGCTCAACAGTAAACCATGGCAGCTAGCCAGTTTGTGGTTGAAAATCGCAAAAATCATGAATTAGAAGCCAATTAAGCGCTGAATACTATACATGAAGGTTATTAAGACTATTCCTCATTCATGATCTTTTCACAATCTTTCATGCTAAAAGACAAATGTTATAATATAAAAGAAAAGCAAAAACAAGACTTATGATGATTTTTTAACATCTTGTTCCATTGACCAATCTTTGATGCAAAAAATAAATAAATTATGAGTTGCTTTATTGACAAGTATCCAAAGTGTAATATTAAAAGAGTATTATATTCAAATATTGTGTATATGGAAGACAGAGAAATGAATATTATATTTAAAAGATTAGATTATGAAAAATCAAGTAAAACTATAATTGAATAGATTATAGATTGTATATGCAAGAAAGGGAGAAATAAATATTATACTAAAAAAAAATATATGATGGGTTTAACCCACCTGTTAACGATCATTGTTTCTACCTTTCATTCAAGTTAACACCAATGTGTGAATAAGCCTCTATCATTATTGAAACTCAATTTTCAATAAAGTTTGAACATGATGTAAGTTAGCTAAAAGTGATTAGTAAGTATATAATCGTATTAAGTTTCAAACAGTTGGCCCGGAAATCGATCCTTATATTGGGACCAAAAAATGAAAATAAAAGTACTGAAGTGAATTTAGAGTTAAGGGAAACCGTTGGACATGACGAATAATTTTACTATTGATATGTGTAAAAGGAAATAGTGAAACAATGGGCAGTGAAAGGGTAAAACCCTAGAGAGAATAAGTTGGCGACAGTGAGTAAGAAGAACGCCTCGAATTCCCATGATTATTGCCTAATTAGGAAAAAAAAGAGGGCCATACCAATACTCACAAAAGTAACTTTTGACCTCGCGGAAAATACAAAAATCGAAGAAGAAAATGGTTCTATGAAATGATTTCTTGCTTTTTTTCTTTACCTTTTATTCTTTTGGCTTGCTTTCCTAGTTTTTATGATAGAAGAAGACACCACCATTTTTGGAACATCAACAAAACAAGCACCGCAAATTTGGGGAATATAATAGTAGTAAGTTGATGCCCCCAGAAACACTTGCATTTTTGTCGTCTTTTCTTCCCCAAAAATATGGAATTATTTATTTATTTATTACTATTATATAGGCAATTTGTAAATGAGAATGCCATGATATTTGGTAGTTGATATAAAGAGCAACTTCTTTTAGTCACAGATGGTGGTCCTCAGATGTTTTTGGCTCGTTTCACTTTTACAGCCAAACATTTCTTTTTCAATTTCCCCAATTCTTGTCTTCTTTTAACCTCAATCGCCATAATCGCCTCACCCACACGCGCACACACAACTAAACAAATTCTTTGCAAGTTAAAATGGGAGGGAGCAGTTGCCAGCAGACTGTAGTTGAGAGCTATGATAAAATGAAGAAGCACTAAATGGGGAATCATATTCATAATTTTATAGGCTGTCCACTACAGGAAAAGTAGGACTTTTCCCTAAGGGGAAGTGACCATATAATTTGAGCAAGAAATAGGGATAGCAGCCCACAAATGCAGATATTTGACATTAAAATAAAATGAGTTCAAGATGAATAAAAGCAGCACCAATTTATTCATCTTACATGACCTAAGGTAATGGGGTGGCTATAGCCCAAAAAAAAGCCTCCCCATGTTCTTCAGTTCTCACTAAACCTAATCTACTATCATAAGTAGTAATAGTAAAACATACACATTCAGAAAGGTGTAGCTCCTACAGGAATTGGATGTTATCAGTGAATCAAACTGTTCTCTAAGACGCTTAAATCTAGATATTTGGCTGCTCAAAAGGAACACGCACATAGAGACGTCCGTGCAGGCTTACCACGGCAGAAGTCTGAACTGGTTGAATTCTTGCTGGTAAGCTGATAACCTGAATATCACCAACAACTGTGTTAACCATAGAATTCCAACACAAATCTACCCACTATTAGCATCAACTACACAATGGTGGAGGCACACTCTGTGCTGATTTTATGTATTATTTGCAATACCAGATTGGTAATGGTACATCATTATTAAGATGATTATTAGTAAAACAAATTAGTAAATCCTAACAAATCATCAAATTTTTCGAGAATAGAATGTATTATTACACTATTGGCTTTAAAGATATGCATATAAAAGAGATAAAATAGGCGAAGCCAATTTTCTAAGACTAGGCTCTTATTACTATTATATAGTAGTAATAGATTGTATTACAGCATGTAAGTGTTCTATTTATGTAAATAGGATAAGGTAGATGAAAATTATGTCGAATACCTTTTTGAATGGTGTAATCCCCCAGGGATTATCAACTTGCTCGGGCTGACCTGTTATGACCAAACGTCCAGCAGGATCTGATTGAACTCGCACCTAAGCCAACAAATAAATGTACATATGCTGCTTAATAAGCCATCTTGCATTGAGTAATTACAAATATGCCATCTAGAAGATAAAGACAACTCTTCAGCAAGGATAGAGAATCAAACAAAGCACACATACAATCAAGTAAAAGTTAGCCAATTCAGGCTTCAAGCTCTCATCAGTGAGAAGATGTGACCAATGCATACAAATACCACCAATTTAAGCAGACAATAAGATGATAACAACAATAACAATTAAAGCATGTTCTGAAAGGAAGTCTGAACAAGTTGCAGTGAGGAAAAATGCTCGACCATGAATACAGTGCTTGGAAACAAACAATAAACGGAAGATCAAGGAATCACAATCCAAGTAAAGGAAACTACAGAGAGCACACACCTCCTCACGTAACAACCCTGGGACTAGGGCATAAACCTCAAAACATTCCTTCTGCATATATAAACAAGTACGTCAATTCTTTTGCAATAGCAACTTCTGCAAATTGAAGAAATAGAAGTAGGATGATGCGAACATACAGTTTGGCGTACGTTAATTTTGACCCAGTCAGCTGGGGGCCCAACATCAACAACAGATGTCACCAGTCTACAAATCAAAAGGGGATAGAAAATGTTAATTGCTAGTAAGTTGAAAGTTAAAATGGGTAACATTGGTTACAGGTTTTAGATTCATTTTGCAATTCTGGCACAGACAAGTAATCCTCTTCAGTACACTTGCTTTCACTAAGGATTAGTGTTGGTAAAAGGTTCATCACATGAAATACCATATAATCTGTAACTACTATAAAAGAGCTTTGTATTACAAAATTTGATTTGCCTTAAGGGTAATAATGTAATACTCCCTCCGTCCACGAAGAGTGTGATGTGGAAGAAGTGGCATGTGTTTTAAGAGAAGTACTAGGGGATGTATTTTTGGTGTTGAAAGGGTCCTACAAGGGGTAGTGACTAAATATATGGGCCCACTTAAAGTGAAAATGAGGGGTGGTTTATTTGTAAATATTGAGTGTGTATGGCAGTAAAAGTTAAGAGGTTATGTCCCAAAAGATGGACGGAAATAGTAATAAGACCACACTCTTTGTGGACAGATGGAGTATTATAATATAACATATTTATCTATTACTATTTAAACATGTGTATAATTAGAAATATAGATTACACCTATAGTATCCTTATCTATTTAAGTCTTTAAGGATAATTTAATAGTTTAATATATACTGATTCATATATTGAATATAAGATAAGAATATAATTACTGTAAAATTATATATTTGTTGTTTAAATTTTATATTTTTACGCGGGAAGCACGTAGCATTCTACTAGTACTTGAAAATGAAGAAACAAAGTTTGTGTATATTTTCCAATGTTCTACATACAAATTTCCACTACAAACATCTTGGAGAGTCTGGAACTAATTATTTTATCTATCAAGCATGTTCTTTATATGCATCTTAAGATATCAATTCCAATCCAAACATAAAATCTTATATTACTGTCCGCAAGATTATGGGATATATTCTAACAGAACCAAGTACGGAGAACTTGTAGTCAAGACTTAACTGCTTAGAGATCTCAGTTCGAGCAACTTTGCTTGAATGCTCGGCTTCATTTGGTCTCTTCTGCTTTAATGAACCTACATAATGTGAACACAGAAAAGCGAACTACTCAAGTAGTGCTCATAAGTCGGATAGAATAGATTTCACAACATCTGTAGCTTCAACAGTGTCAATCTGACAAGGTTAATACACAAACAATTAAACAAAAAGCTAACCAATGCTTTTGAGATTCTTCTCATTCTTTGCCATATTGTTGAGATTCTTGTCCTGTCAAATTTATAATTGCAAAAGGCATAATCCAAAACCATGCTGCGACATCTCAAAACATATCAAGCTGAAAAAATTGTTTGAATATATCACTCATACATACCTTTATAATTGGGTCCCCAACCTCACCAGCACCAAGCCGTTGGGTGTGCCAACCTTGCATAGCACGGGCAGCAGCATCTCTTCTGGCCCTTCCTGGTCCTGATCCTGATCCTGATCCTGATCCTTGATGACCATTTCCCTGTAAAAACCCACGGCAAAAGGATATGTTACAAGCACACACATTCATATTGTATATGAGAAAATTGTAAGCCTATTTGCTCATATAATAAGTCAAACATCACTCATATCCTTTCTTCTTGTACAGTTTAAAGCATCTCACAAATAATATATCCTCTGTTCTAAACCAACAGGCATTAACCAACATTCCACACCTCGACTATAAATTTCTGCAATAATGAGAGAGAAATAAAATATTCTCAGAGAGAGCTCAAACAAACAGCATACGGGGCATTTACTTTGAGTGATAGGGTGGATAGATAAATATAACCTAGGCTAATCTGCCATTTACTTTGAAGGATTGAACTTGTTTGACCATCTTATCCTTCAAATACCCAATCCCATATTTTATCAAAGGTTACTTATAGTTCTATTCCAACCTTTCACACTTTATTCAAATCTATCCCAACCTTTACAAAATATCAATTTCATACCCAACCTTTCACACTTTTTTCAAATCTACCCCAACCTCTAAAACATACTCCCTCCATCCCATTCTTCTTGTCTCGCTTTCCTTATTGGGTCGTCCCATTCTTCTTGTCCCATTTCCTTTTTTGGTAAAAGTTTACACACAAAAAGTACATGGGTCCCATGTGAGCCTCATCAACTTTGTTTTATTAATCTCCGTGCCGAAAAGAAATGGGACAAGAAGAATGGGACGGAGGGAGTATCAATTTTATATCCAATCTTTCATGATTTTTTCAAATCTATTCCCAACTTTTACAAAATATCAATTTTATACTCAATCTTTTAATATATTTTCAGAAGTCTTGAAATGCTATTGAATAAAATTGTAGTACGAAAGTTGTCTAGTATATTTATAAACGATTAGGCTAATTAATGTTGCTAAAAAAATTTAAAATTTGATATTCTCTTCTTAAAAAAATTGTGTACAACTATCCTATTTAAATTAAATACACATAAAAGTAGTACCTACAAGAAAAGTTTTTTCTTACAAAGAATATATTGAGAACTCTATATTCTTGAATATATAGGTAATTTAGCAATAAATAGTTTTCATGCAAGTTTAATAAAACCAATATATTAAATAATTTTGGTTTAAAAAAACACAATTTGTAATTTATTTAAAAGTTGGGATAGAGTTGAAAGAATCACGAAAGGTTGGGCATAAAACTGATATTTTGTACAGATTGGGACAGATTTAAAAAAATTGTGAAAGGTTGGATATGAAATTGATATTAAACTTCACACGTCCATTTTCCTGAAATATAATATTCTCAAACATGTGGAAACCTGCACCATATGTATCACCTGCTACTACTAGACCAAGAAGTCTTAAAGTAACAGAATTTTTTCTATAAAACTAATTTAAGTTACTAACATGTATTGGGAACAATTGATGCAAACTCACCTCACCATCAGCACCAGAAACTTCAGGGAGCATTACTACAGGGAGTTGAAGCTCACCACTTTGTGTCTTATGCCTTTCATATTCCAGGAGAGACTAATGCATATAGGGGAAAGAGATTATTTAATGGATAAGAGGTTGCACCAAACTATGTTTCATAAAGCAGAAAAGATGCACATGCTCAAAAGAGCAATACATTTAAGCATGTTTTCCTTGTTAATTCACTTCTTTCATAATATTGATAAGGTAGAGCAAGATCTATTTAAAGCATTTGGACCAAGTCATCTTGAAAGAATAGTAGTTGACGGATTGAACCCAAATGACATTTTTCGGTTTCCTTTTCTTTTGGGGGTGGGGGTGAATAACATAAATGGCTGTTACAACATGAAAAGTTAGAAGAAAATCATTACCTTCTCATAGAAGATCCGAAAGGTCCAAGAAACTGTTGTACAAGTCCTGCAACAAGGAAAAAGACGGGGGAGCAGTGAAAAGACATCCAAGGCTACCTTTTTTAAATCAATGAAGAATAGTATATAATAATAGTAGAAGTCCCATATATGATATATTTAAACCAAAATATCCATAAATCATGTTCTTTTACACAGGCCAAGTAGATTACCAAGTAAACCTTTATTAAAAGAATATCAGGACACTACAAGACCACTTATTATAAGATGGGACAAAATTATTTGATTATGGAACTTAGAAAATTAAAAGGAGTTCTAAAGAGAATGAGTTCAGAAAAGTGACAAAGTGGCAATAGCCCAGGACTGTTAAAGCTAATAATGTAAAAGAAAAACACCCACCAACCCCAAAAAGTTAACACCCCGACCAAAAAAGGAAAAAAAGAAGCACCAGCAAGATCACGAGACTTTCCAAAACAATTTCATTTGAAGAAAACAATAGACTTACTTCGGTGGATGAAATGACTCTCCTACCTGCCTCCATAACTTGGATCCAGTTACCTAACAAAGATTCACAAATTCATAAATTTGGCAGCTGAAAACATCAATTGTTTTATAAGAAATAAAACTGAATTGTCATTTATCAATGCATTCGACTAAAGAAACTTATCAAAGAAGTCCAAGTTTCTAACAGAGCAACATTAAGTGACTTGTAGTACTAGTAACATTTTGACAAAGTCCGTCTAAGTAACATAAGGAACAAAAGGATTTCTGAGATCGGGAAGCAAAGTCTACTAATTTGAAGAACAATTGCATCAGATTTTCATGTTTTTGAGACACGTTTGAGAACACTTGTCGACTTCAATGTTAGTTCTTAAAAATAGCTCGGTCAAACAAGAAGGAATTATAGCCTTCAACAAGTTATAGAGGCAAGCTAAAAATCCATATCACATACATAAACAAGGCCTAGAAATTTCTACTACACGTTTTAATTTCGGACTTCCTTGAAAACTTCCATACATGAGTTACCCTCCTTTGGGTAGGGAAAAAACTGAGGCGAAGTAGTGATGAGACTGAGCAAAGGGAGTAACACAGGGAATGGACATATCTTATACCTAAACCCTGAGTAACATGCACTCCATTTTAGAAAGACGCGCATAAAAAAATGTGCCTTATAATGCATAAGATTTCATTCTCTGAACCATATTGACGACAGTAACTGCAAAACATAACACTACTAGACACATTCGTGTCGCCAGTTAACTGAGAACTGATCAAGGTAAATGTGACTAAGGAAATAGTATGATGTTCTTTTCCATGAACTTTAACTACTGAAATGAAACATCCTAGAGGAAAGTTTCGATTTATGTTTCCATCAGCATTTTGTTTCACACATAATATGGATTCATATAATTGTAATCTCATGAGAAATATCAACACCGAATTATTTTAATCCAAAGTGTATTATCCATCCTTCTTTTGTGAGGGAAACAACGATGAACCCTCATTATGGATACCTTGCTCTTTAAGCACCAGGACCAGATTTAGCCTGAGCTGTTAGTTGTACTAATCTGCATCCGAAGATCTAAAAGCAACTAAACTTTCAGATGTATCTATAAGCCGAGGCACAGGCATGAAAACTTCAGAAATACAAAATATTTATTCTTAATGCCAATAAGCAATAATATGGAGTACAAAGAAAATTTATGTGGAAGAATATTAGGAACATCAGGACATGCATACCCTGTCATAGCCTCCCAACCTAATTACGGCCCTCCATAACCTAGCAGACACCAAAGCAAGGAAATAAATATTTACAAGAGGACAGCGTCATAACAAAATCAACAGCTCAGCATGCTTACTTCAGGCAATTTAATGGCTGCCCATAAAATTTGGGCGGTTTAAATTCCATTGTCCTCTCCCTATAGAAATGCTCGAGCTCCTTCATGAATGCTTCTTGATCTTCAGGTGTTCCATCATCATCATCCCCCATCTAAAAAAGAAAAAGAAACAAGAGAGTGCATTTTAATGTTGGATACTTCCAACATTACTTTATTCCTAAATCCAATCTTATAATTTTGCTTGTATTCTCTGTTGAACATTATATTTCTTTTTCTTACGAAAGGTAGTGTTGCTTGACTAGAAACAGTTTGGGCTGCTTCTCCACTATCATCTGTAGTCTTTACAGAAGAACATCTGACGAGGGAACTGGGTGTGAAAGGTTCATGCTGGCTTGCAAGTGAAGATTCTTCAGCATCAGGTTTGGCAGCAGTTTCAAAAGTTTTTTCATTCCCTTCAGTTTCATGGCTCACAAGGAAAGATTCTGTACCCTGTTCTTTAGCTTTTACCATCTTATCCTGATCAAAGTGAACTGCATCTTCCATCTCTTCATCCTCACCTAGTCGAACATCACGTACCACACCATCTTGTCCTTGAGGATCTTTATTAGCAAAAATTTGAGTCTGAAGCTGAATATTTTGTGAAGGGACATTTCCAGCATCAGTATTTTCCACTATCGTTTTATGAGCAACATGTTCCATGTCATCTGTATCCTTGCCAATTTCTCCAGGCTTCTCTACAACATCTTCATTGGGTAGTCTTTTCTTGACATCCTCCCCTTGGTTTCCATCCACCACATCATTCTTAGAGGGACCATCTTCTTTCACCCCAGAATTAGTAGCATCAGCAACCACTTCAAATTTTACGTTGACATCTTCAGTGAGTCTTTTCTCAACACCCTCCCCTTCGTTTCCATCCACGACATCATTCTTGGCAGGCTCATCTTCTCTCACCTCAGAATTAGCAGCATCGCAGTCAACCACTTCAAATTTTACGTCGCCTTGTTTCTCCACTGCACTTGTTGCAGCAGTTTGTGCTTCAGCTGATGTTTTGGTGTTCATTAGCTCTTTATCATCACTAGCAGCTGGTGGTGCTTCAGCTGTAGTATCGGTGTTTATTAGCTCTTTATTATCACTTTCAGTAGTGATTAGGATGTCTTCCGTCGCCTCAATGGCCTCATTCACAGGGTTAGTTTTGTCTTCCACTTCTGTCTTCACATCCATCTTGTCTTCAACCTTTTCATCTATAACTTTATTTAGGATGTCTTCGCCATTTGCCTCCCCCGAGACCGCAGCCTGACAGGGAACTTCCTCTTTACTTTCAACCTTAGGGTCAATCACTTTACACTCAGACTCCTGGATGTTATTTCCTGAATCATCATGGAGTTTTTCGGCATCTTCCATCTCTACATCACTTTTGCTCATTTTGGTATTGACTGAAAGATGTAATATAACGTCCATTAAGATACTTTCTTATCAATAGTTTCGACATCAGAGACAACAAAAAAGTAACCGAAACCCTGGTGCAAGATCGTAATACAAAACTAAATCCTAAACGACCGAACATGCACAGTTCCCACTAACTTTTTGTATCACAGATCAACCTCTATCATTTTGAACCCTAATACCTCTGAAAAGGAATTACAGAAATAACGGAGTTAATTTGTTTAGACACGAACGAGAAATCCGAAACAATTCAGCGTAACAGCATTCAACTACGCAGCAGAAAGAATGCCTGATTACGATCATTCCAGAATAGATGAGCGAGGGAAACGCAATTAAACCATGAAAATACATATGTGAATTCCGACAACAAGCGTAGGCAGACAAACCTGCCTGAAAAAGCAACACGCGTCAGCTGCGGCGGCCAGAGCTTCAAGATGTTGAATTGTGGGGGCAATCAAATCCAGGATTTTGTTTCTTGTGTTTTCAGTTGGAGGCAAACGAGGAGGCAATGTGCGAACGACTGAGCTGGTGTTTTTTTGCACGTGTTGAATTCGACCTGAAAATTTTATTAGGATTTTATTTACAAATTGGGAGAAAAAGGACGCTTTACTCACAATTTAAACTGAAATTACGTTTCTTCACTGTACGCTAAAGCCGAAAAATCGGCGGCGAAAAGCGGAGAGCGAAATATTTGGTCGGCGAAACGCCGGAGAGAGAGGGAGGGAGAAGGGGGCTGTTTCTGCGGTTTGGTAGTTCAAATGAACGGAATTGGATATGGTGCGGACGACCATTGAAGTTGACTATTTTACCCCCTATATATATATATGAAATGCACCATTTATTCCTATTTTTATTTTATTTTCTTGCTAAAATTTAATCCTATTTCCTCTATTTTATTTGATTATAGATAACGGATTATATATATAGTACTCCCTCCGTCCCACGGAACTTGTTACGTTTTCCCTTTTAGTCTGTCCCACGAAACTTGTCTCTTTTGGGTTAAGATTAAAAAAAAAAAAAAAAAAAGGATTATCTTAACTAATTGCACCCCTTATTACTCCCTCTTTTCACCCCCTTATCACTTTTTCACTTTATTACCTACTCACTTACAATACTAACACTAACTCCTTAAATCCCGTGTCGAAAAGAAATGTAATATGTTTCGTGGGACGGAGAGAGTACTTTGTTATGCTTTGAGCTAATCTATATCTATATTTATATATGAAAACAGAGTTTTTCAATCCAGCGGTTACTTTTGGCTGTTTTTCTTATACAATTTTTTTATTTACAACCTCTCAAAGTGTCCCACCGCTTTAATCTATTTATGCGATCGGTACACATCTTTCAAAAAAATTGATTCTCAAATCTCTTTCAAATACCCTCACTTCCCCATGAAAATATATGGGCCTACAAGTAAACAGGACTATTGCGACACGTCAAGTGGTCGCTAATCCTTATTTTAGTGTCGCAAAAGCAAATTTGCGACATTTCTTGAGCCACTGTAAATTGTGTCACAAAAGCCTTTGCAGCATTTTTGTGACACTTTTATTCAATTGTGTCGCAACATATATGACATTTTGTGCCACACTAAATTAATTGTCGTATAAAATTGGTGACACATTACGCGTCATTAGTCGTAGTGAAGCATGTTATTTTTGCGTTACATTTTACGACATTAGTTAAAATAACGCATCCTTATTTGCGACATTAGCATGCGACTTTAAACCAATGTGTCATTTTATTTTTACGACACTTTTTCATTTGTGTCGCAATATATAAGACATTTTGTGCCACGCTAAATTATTTTTCGTATAAAATTTACGTCATATTACGCGTCATTAATTGTAGTGATGCTTGTCAGTTTGCGTCACTTTATTCGACAAGATTTAAAATGACGCCTCCTTATTTGCGACACTAGCATGCGACATTATAATGTATGTGCCATTTTATTTTTACGACACTATTTCATTTGTGCCGCAAACTATACGATATTTTGTGCAACACTATATTAATTGTTGTATAAATTTTGTGTCACATTATGCGTCACTGATCATAGTGACGCATGTTAGTTTGCGTCACATTTTACGACATTAGTTGATATGCCGCATCGAAATTTGCATCACTGGCCTGCGACATTTGAATTAATATGACATATCATTTTTATGACACTTTCACATTTGTGTCGCAATTTATACGACATTTTTTTGTATCACTTAATTAATTGTCATAAAATTGCCACACTTAATGCGTCATTAGTCGTAGTGATATATTTAGTTTGCGTCACATTATACGACATTAGTTTACGGTACTAATTTGTGACATTACAATTAATGTGTTGTAGCTTTTGGCGTCATAAGTTACTTCATTTTTAAGGCAATATAGTATTTTTGCGACGCCTAAAATTTGTTGTACAATGCTCCAAAATAATAATTCAACTAGTTCAAAAGTTCAACACATAATAACAAATCATTTCTAAATGTCGTAGTAAAAATACCAACTAATTATTCAAAAATTCAAATTGAAATAATAATATCTCTATGCAAGAATGCACATTCCATGGCGACAATGTGTTGTTCATTGCTATTTTTCTTCCTCTTGATGCTCCTTCTTTCAACTTTTCCTTGCTCCTATATCATTTTAATAAAAAAAAATTATAATATCTTACAGAAAATACTATTTAAATTTGGAAAAAATACAATAGTAACTAAAAATTGATCATTTACCTCAAGATTAGTTCCATTGCCTTCATTATTCTTCCCAAAATTAATAATTGTGTGTTGTCCCATTATTGGGAGCTTGTATCCTACAAGCAAGATATAACGGCATAAATTTAAATAGAAATAGATTAATACATATAAATAATAATATTAAAATTGAATTACACTTCTTACCTTTACTTTAGTTCCACACAAGATCTTTTTGTATATTAGACACAACCCTCCAGTTTGTATATACAAGAGGCAACTTGTTTCCGTCCTTTGCCAAAATACCAAGTTGGGATGAAAACATGGAAGCGTTGTTCCCAACAACATGATTTTCATATCTAATTCTAAAATCAAAACTTTCCCGGTACCCCATTCATATCCCATCTTGGCTTTTCATCTTCTTGCTAAATCTGAAAATCATGTTTCGTTTTCAACAATGTAAGAAAAAATCAACTACTTAAAATAGAGAAATAAAACATAAAAATTAAATTTACCTTGACTATTGGTACCGTCATCACCATTGGGAGTTACATCACCCCCATTTTCATTTCCAATATTATCAGATGGCTTTGGGTAGTATTATTAGTCCCTAAACTGTTGTCAGGAAATGATTCATCTGAGCCGAAACGAGCATTGATATTAGTTTGTGGAACTATAGTACGTACCCAGTATGAGCCCCATCGATTGTCGAGGTTTCTTCCCAACATGAGACATGGGTGTGCTTACAAATCAAACCATACAATCTAATCTCGTTAGGATACAAAATATCAAGGTAAAAAGTTAGAGTGTATTTTTTTTCCGAAAACCACCACAACTACATGTTGGAATTGACAACTACTAAGTACTAAACACAAAATGGACCATGAAAAAACACCCTAACATAAGCTCCACTAAAAATACCATTCTTTCATTCTACTTTTTTCCAATAATATGAATTTTCAATAACTTTTTATTGCTCTATATATCTAAGAGTCCTATTAATTACAAAGTAATGGAAGTAAGGCCAATTTCACCATACTAGAGATACACGTTAAATCATTGAGTGTCTATAATAGAATAGTACATATAATTCTAATATATTTATGTAAATTATAATTAAATGGGCAAATTAATAGTGTCAATGGAAAAGACAAGAAAGTGAGTAACAGCCTAAACAATGAAGCCACGAAAAATTCAAAGAATGTGCACAACTATTTTCACAATTCAGTCCCATCAAATCAAAACTGCAACTCAAAACCAACGGATCCAAGTTCAGTAGACCTAAATTTTTAGGTCAAAGAGCGAAACACACTAGCAATTTTTAAACCAAAAACAACTTGAGCTCTCCCTTTGGACAACTCGAACAACACAAGAAAATCCAAAGGCACACTTAAACTCACAAAATAATCAACAATTCCATCAAACACTTTCTCAAGTAACTTTAATGCCTCTCAGGCAACTTAAATGTAGGGGTGAGTGTTGGGTCCCTTTGTATACTGAACATGTGTATTTGGGGGGGGGGGAATACACCTGAATGCAACTTTTCGAAATACGAGTTCTGCAGCAGAATAATAAACAACCTATTGTTATAAATCCTACTGACTGAAAGAATTCTGGTCGGTTGGACCGATAACTATCTCGGGCTGAACTTAGTCGGTTACAACTTAGGCTGTTGCAGTTAAGGTTGAAGTTGGTTTAAGCAATATTCGATAAAGCTGATCAGCTAGCAAGAAAGAAAATACTTATCGAGACAACAGTAAAACAGATAAACCAATTTTTACGTGGTTCGGATAGATCAGCTCCTACATCCACGGACTGAATCCTTCAGTCAATTCACTAAACAGTGGCTGATGCTTACGGGTGCATAACAAACCTTTGTCACCGTAGTTCAGTTAACGGTGCTGACTTATCGTGTCGGATTCCTCCTTAGCTTAAGGGTGCTAAGTAACCTTACAAGATTTCTAACGACTAGAAAACTTGTACAAACTTCTAACTATAGCTCTAATACAAGATTTGAGCTAAGTAAGGAAAGATCTCCAACTGAAAACCCTAAGCAAACAATCGCTTGAGTGAACAGAGGGTAAGAGAAGTATTCTACATAAGCACTAAAATACAAAACTTCTCTTCTTCGATGCTGTGAGTTGAGAGATGATTTTTGCAGAGGTTCGGCAAGCTCACAAGATCGGTAGTTTGAAGGGTAGAGATGGTGAAGTATTTATAGGCAAATTTTGAGAAGATATCTGTTGCAAAGAGATGTCTTCAACAAAAGAGCCGTTGCAGAGATAGATGCATTCTGTCATCCCTGATGGCAGATCTTCAACCATACTCTAGGAAATATAGTCCATCATTCCTTTTTCGGTCCTTTTAGGTTTGAAACCCTAAACGAGGACACAGAGATGTCCTAGAAAGGACACTATTGACCGAAAAGTAGATGTCCAATCATACTTGGTCAATCCCGGAGAATCTGCTGCATTTAATGCGGCTTCGAGCTGAGTATCCTTGGAACAGCTTCAGCTTTATTCAAACTTCTGCATATCAGCATCCTTTGATTCTTCAGTCTTCAGCTAATCAGCATTTCTTCAGACTTCAATATAACAGCATCCTTCGATAACCTTTTATTCTGCTAGTCAGCCTTTTTGCTTATCAGCAATTCTTCAGACTTCATTCAATACTTCAGCTTTTCAGCTTCTTCGGTAACAGTCTTCAGAACTTCAGTCTTCAACCTATTCTAAAGACCAAAACATGTAGGTCTATCTAAATACAACTAAGGCATAAACAAAGGATTTTGGAATCATTAAAACAAGATATAACATTTCACCTATTTTCCCAACACATATTTTTTATACAGTCTTGTAATGATTTATCAGCCGGTTCAAGTTTTAGGTCTTTTTGTGTCCCCAACTTTGATAAGATTTTGAAAAATATCGGAGTATGAAGATTTTGGCGACGAAAGGCTGTGTCACTTTTTTAGATTATAGCTCAAATGAGGTGAAATTTTTGTTCTTAGAGGGTGTTTGACAAAATGTTTCGAAAAGCGGACCAGATAGTGAATCGATCAATTTACCGAGTCACTGGTTCGACCGGTCAATCGTTTCAAAAAACTGGATACCCATAAATGATTTTTTTAATATATATAACATGTATACAAAAAAATATATACTTACTTGAATAAATTATTAACATATAAATTTAGATCAAATTTAAATTTTTATATATTGTATGTAACAAATAATAGTAAATAAAAGATTTCATTAAATATTTGTCCACCAGCATGAATAAATCAAAGTATATTTACATAAAAATAAGGAATAAAAATAGAGTAAATAACAAATAACAAATCTAGATCAAGTTCTACCATCTAAATTTTATATCTAAATCACCATTTTCAGTTAAAATCATATAAAAAATATTTGAAAAAAGTTACTCGAAAATTATTAATTACAAATGAATAATATTATTATTTAATATTTTTATAAATATATAATCTAAGAGATGATTTAACCTAAATAATTAAACAAGAAGAATTAATTCTCTTATTTTGGTGCAATTGGTTATATAGCCTAATCATTTTAAGAGGTTTCAAGTTCAAATCCATTTAACAGTATTTTATTCAAAATTTACAATTTAGATTTAAAACCGGTTCATCGGGTCATCTATTTTACCGATTTTGACCAATTTTTACCGGTTTGCATCGGTTTTCTCAAATTTTTCAAAATATGTGTAATCAGAACGGTTACTTGGCTGGTTTGCGATTAAATCGGTTTGATCGGCCAATCCGGTACGATTTTTAAAACATTGGTTTGACAAAGCTTATCCTATAGTAATCTCCAACAACTTATAGAAAGCATTTGGAGAGTAAGATTGATCAACTTATTTCCTAACACAAAATAGCGTAATTATAGGGCAGGTATTATATATCGTCTCCACACGGATTGATATGGCGAAACTATAGCAACTATCCTATTTAAAGTCTCACTATTACCTAGACGGATTTTATATGGGTTTTAGAAAAGAGAACTAAGAAGGAAAATAACACAATTAAAAGAAAGGTTTTAAACAATTATTAAAGAACACAATCCTAGGGCAGCAATTCCTAATTAATCCTATACTTGTTAATCTTATTAATCTATTTACCAATTTAATCCAACTATGATGGGATACTCT
>JAYJMF010006309.1:0-23402 GCA_036873715.1 Salvia sclarea
TACTTGCAAACTTTTTAAAACTGGTATGCAAAATGAGAATTTGGGTAAAGTTCAGCATTTTACAGGCAATTTTTCCCTTAATTAAATGTGACGTGACATTAATTATCGGCCGGCGGCGAACACGTAGGAATTCCGGTTGGACACGTAAACATTGATTTCGCCGAAGTCAATGTTGGTTGCAAAATCAGAAAAATTGAAAGTTTGGCAATTTACATAACGATTTTAAAGCTGGTATGCAAAACGAGAATTTGGGCAAAGTTCAACAATTTACATGCTATTTTCCCAATTTAATACCTACTTTTTTGACGAAAATCAGCAATATTTATTCTTTATTCTACTTGAGTCAATTTGTACAAGCAAAATTGAGAATTTCAAACCAAATAACCCAGATTTTCCACTTCCATCATACATTTAATACTACATGTCCAAATATTTGTCAAACTAATTTCCTTAAAATTGAAATATCTTGAAATAGTTTTCCTAGCTATCACCAACTTTATATATTGATTATTGAAGTTAACTTTCAACTCTACCTTTCAAAATCGGCGACTATTCGCGGCATCACAAAATAAAAATAAAAATAAAAATATTACGAGTAATTTTTATAAGTGTCTTAATTTTCAACTTTCGAAGAAGCACGAATAAAGGCTACTATTTCATTTTGATTGAATTGATGTAAAGTGTGTGTGAAATGATAAGAAAACCTACCTAATCCTATTTATTAAACTTCAGAAAAATCAAGTGATAGTTACTTAACTCAATTTCATTAATCAAATAATAATGTGTTTGTGAGTTATAACTGTAGTCATCATCAGCTGCCGACTAGTTACGCTTTCGTTTCTAATTATTTAAATTTTGTTATTATGGGAGGGGATCATTTAGGAACCCTCCTGAAAATGTTAACTAGGATCCAATCTCTTCCCTTGATTTTGATTGATGGATGGTCAAGATTGATTCTCCATATTGATGATGCTTTCGTATGTATTACTTAATGCTTTTGAATGATTATGCTTTTTTATGTGCAACATAATGCTTTAATCTATTGTTATGCTTTCTCACATACAACATAATGCTTTCTCCATCCTAAATGTATGCTTTGATCCTAGATCCTAATTTCAGGAGGGATCCTAATAGATCCCCGTCCTTGTTATTATTATATATATATATAGAAAAACAACCATACTTATTTTGTGCATCATACCAAGCCTTAAAACGAGTCAGTAGATTTAAATTTTTGGGGGTGTGATATATTAGTATACAAACTTAACTCTCTCACTCCACAATTAGATAATTTTTGAATGGATGAATAATAATATTATTGCTAATAATATAATATGTATCTCTTCATGTGTAAGTGTTAGTGTCACCATCTTTATTTAAACTGTGAAAATGACATATAATAAAAATTAGAGAATCTTAACAAAAGCTTGTTCGTGCAAGGTCACAAAAGCTCAACAAATTAACTCAATTATTAGTTGTTGTGGCGCCAATTAGTAATCTATAATAAGCTAAACATTTCGTGTAAAACTCTGAAATTATACTAAACAACAAAGGCCAGAATTACAGTTTTATACATTACTATATGAAGTCCAAAATAAATAAAATAAGATGGTTTTGTTTATTAGTAGTAGATTTTATATGTAATGTACGACCTAATTTCAAAACAAAATTATTGATAGTCAAAGATTTCAGCGGTGCCTACAAAATAAAATACCTTTTTGACTGATGCAATCCTTATTTTATGGGTTTCCTTCTCGAATCCATATCTTAATAGAATAATTTTCATGTACTTGTGCACTTTTCATCTAAAATCCTTTCCCCCTCTCTTCTCCTATCCGAAAAATTTTATAGAACATGGATGTACACGTAGTGATAATAGTTTATTTAAAAGAAATTAATAAAATACTAGTAACTTTTTTCTTTAATTAATGAGTTTATCTAATTATTATGTAATCAGACTTATTAATTATTAAATTCGAATTATGAATTGTCAAAGTCTAATTAAGAAATTATTAAAGAAGTACTATTAATAAATCTCGATCATCATGACACGTGAATCTTAATTAGAAATATTTAAATCCGAATTATAGATTGTTAAACATGATTAAAAATAATTAGTCAATATATCAGAAGTTTTAATTCCCCTCTTAACATAATTATTCAAGTTTTTGGTACATCTTGGGACTTGGGTGACATATATATATCACATCTAGCCAGGAACACAAAAGCACTATAGAAGAATAATGCAATATTGTTAGTAAATTATACGTTTAATTAATTATTATTCAAATATACAATCTGATATATACGATGAATAAATAGTAAGGAAAATTATGGAACTCCCTAGAGTGATCTGGTGGAGTGTGTATTTATGACCAAAAATCTCAAATTTCGACTTCTAATAAAGTAATAATGTCTCATAGATATATTTGAGTTTGTGGCACTTCAATCCTACGACTATATAATTAATTCTCTTATGAATCGAGTAAGTGAGATAATGTAGAGGGATATGTGGTTTAGGTGGTAAATGGGTTTGCCCAAAAGTAGTTATTTATCTGTGAATATATTCCTACACGTCTACAACCATACCAAACCGGCAAATGGGATGCTCTTTAAAATCTAGATATACAATTTATAGAATAAAAAAGAGGAAATATATCAAAATAGTCTTTTTAAGATAACAAAGATAAAAAATAATATGTTAATATAAAAGATTAAAAATAGTCTTTCATTTCACGAATTCGCGAATGCCCTAATCGTGAAATGAAGAAATACCGTGAAATGGTGAATTAACGCTTCATTTCACAACTAAGCACATGCCTAATCTTGAAATGAAGTGTTATTTCTTCATTTCATGACTTGACAATTCATGAAATGGTGCAATTTCGTGAAGTGATGAGCTATTTTCTATCTTTTTATATTAACATGCCAATATATTTTTTATCTTTACTATCTTAAAATATTTATTTTAATAGTCAACTATCATAAAAATTACCTTTATTTATATACTCTATTATTTATTCATTGTATATTATCTAAATATGAAATTATACGTACAAATAATTATATAACAAAATATAATATGTCAGCGGACTAACTTGGCTTCTATATTTTTGGATATGTTCTCTCCATAATTCAAAAAGAATATTTTGTATTACCAATTAAGTAATTTACATTGTTTAGGGGATAAGTGCATTCTTTTTAGAGAAGAAAAATGCATGCGTATATGTAGTAGCATATATGGAGAGATTTTGAGCTGTACCGATCAAGACTAATATCAAAATAAAATTAGAATAACAAATTTAAAAGTTACTACTATTATTTTGGTTTGACTTGTGCATGCTGCATAAGATTATAAAGTTGGATTGAAACATTTTAAGGAAATGTCTCAAGAGAATAATCTTTGTGTTTGTTCTAATCACCCAACTAAAGATAAGAGAGAACTTGTTATTTTCCCTACAACGAATATATACTTCCAATTAAATTGAGTTTATTCTTTTGTCCTTTACAATTTAATTACAACCTAGAGTTTGATCAAATAATTGCTATCAAGTTGTTAAAGTTCTTTCAAGTTCAGCCAACAAAATGGAGTGTTTCTCTAGTTTCTTTCCTACATTTTATTCGACCATCTTTAACTTTAATAGGTTTATTTATGTTCGCACACATATATATGTAATGCATAATTTTCGTTGAAGTCGATATCTTGTAGGCATATAAACATTTACGTCAAAGGATTTCATATCTTTGTTTGTTTGTTTTTTTCTCTAGGAAACTACAAATAATTTAGAACCAAATTACATTCACAAAGATCGATTGAAATCTAATAAAGTAAGTTGGTTAACAAGTGCGACAAACAGCTCATGCATAAACTGAAAATTCTATCCCCACAAACTTTGTGATTTCTATATTTAATTTATTTGTCGGTTTGAACTTTATCAGAATATTTAATATCAATAATTTGGATTTGTATGTGATTTCTTATAATTAGAGTAGACAAAACAAGCTTGATCAATGGTTTTGAGATTATATATTCTAGATTTGATTATAATTAAGATCAGCATGATCGAAAGTTTCTCGAGTCGATCTTGCCCGTTAAATAATTTCACATTCGAAATAGTATCTCGTGTCTTGTTTTGCCCGACACTACATTTTGTCAAATCTACTTAAAAGTAATATGGGAACGAACCTAATTACAACATTTATATATTTGACTAAAAATATGTGTGTTATTTTATCAATGCCGCATTCACAAAATAAGCCATCGAAATTTCTAGGGTATATAATAAGAGGTAATGAATCAAATGACATTCCTTACATATAGTAGTAAAGATAAAAATTAGCTTTTTAATATAAAAGGATAAACGTAATTATTTTTTTTGTATTAAATTACATATTCGATCTTGTTTTAATAAATAATTTGTGAAACCACACGGATTCATGAGTTATATCGTTATATGCATTGTTATTGCCTTGATTTCTCAAGTTTGTAGCAAACTCGTTAAATTAAGGCAAAAGACAATGCATATTACGAGTTGGATCTTGTTGAGTTGTGAAATAACATGTTTTTGCCTTGATTTCATGAGTTCGCATTTACTAACTAGTGCAATAACAGTTTTTGCCTTCATTTCACGAGTTTGCTTATCCGAAATCGTGAAATCGAGGCAAAAAATATGGCATTTCCTAAATTTGAAGTGCAAACTCGCGAATTAATTGTTTTATACTACTCTCTCCGCCCCAACTAAGATGAGGCGTTTCCTTTTAAGGATACCTTTATTACACACACAACATTAAATAATATATATTTTTATCACCACTTTATATTATTCCCTCCGTCCCACCGAACGTGAGGCGTATTCCTTTTCGGGGCACCCCACCGAACATGAGGGGTTTCCTTTTTAGGAAAGTTTTATTACACACACAATTTTAAATAATATATAATCTTATCACCAATTTATATCACTTTACTCTACTTTTCAATAACTCTTAATTCCCGTGCCAAAAAAAAAGCCTCATGTTCGGTGGAACAGAGGGAGTACTTTTCAACCCTCCTAAAATCTTGTGCCCAAAAGAAACGCCTCATATTAGTTGGGTCGGATGGAGTATAATTTTCATCCCGAGTAGAATTGTAAGAGTTACTAGTATTTTTTATCTTCTTAATTTTATTCGCTAATTAATATTTTTATTATTTTTATAATGATTATTTTAATAGTTCACGCCATATAAGAATATCGTAGTTGATACGATAATTTGGATATATATTAAAAAATGAATAGTGAATTTTCATTTTTTAACTTATTTTCTATTGTATTAAAGTGCTTATTTATTTATATATTGTAAGATAATACTACAAATTAAATGATATGTTTAACAAAAATATTATACTTTGTGACTTTTCTAGGAAGAAGTGTAAGCAATAAGGTTCGTACAAAGAGATTATTTGAGAACAAATTTCTTGTCAACTTTGATTATAATACATCATTAAATTTGTCTTACTCTTACGTATGCAGTGCTAATGGCAAAGATTTCTTCGCTAACTGTTACCTACCAATTCCTGATTATTACCTTTTAGAATCTTATGTTATTAGTGATTTGGTCAAAAATCAAGGGCTCGCCACCAATGGTTTCTCTATGGACCTTTATGATATAAACTTTTTCCAAGAATTGAGGGTTGTAAGTTAAAAATGATTATTACATTTAGTTATGGTAAATATCACTTTATATCCCACTGTACCCCTGAATTATTGAAAATAATCTTTTCAACCCTGAACTATCGATTTTATATCAATTGTACCATATGTCTATTTTATAAGGCACGAATGGTATATTTTTCTTTATATATAATTGTAAGGCACAAATGAAGTTGATCGTAACACATTAGTTGTTAAAAGAATAGTGTAAGATAGATCGTGGGAATTGGGCGAGCCACGACGACTTTTTGAAGGTGAAAAAATGAATAGAAGGTACAATTGATATAAAATCGATAGTTCGGGGGTTCAAAAATTATTTTCAATAATCCAGGGTATAATTAATAGTATCAAAATAGTTTGGAGTTCAAACTGATATTTAATTAGAATTAGACAAATATTTCTGTCAGGCCGGGGGTACTTCATGTTATATGAATTGATACTTTATTCAATATATATTGGTACTTTATATGAATGAACTGTGTTTTAAGTGATACTCTATTTAATATGAAATGATACTACATGTATTGATGAATGGTATTCCGGCCTGACAGAAATGTGTCTCTTAGAATTAATACTCCCTTATGACTATTACTAATATACTAGTAATTAGCAAACGTTTTCTAATATGATTCCACATGACTCCATAGTCCAATCAAATTAGTGTGACGGAATACAAACTAAATACTCCCTCCATTTATGAAATCTTTACCCTTTGGAATTGGCACGAGTTTCAATAATTTAGTTGTGTATGTTGTGAGTAGGTTCCATTTAAATTGTATTTAAAATTGATTATTTATAAACGAAACACCAAGAGTGTGAGCCAAATAATAATTTTAGCGTAAATAAATTTATGTATTGAGGGTATAAATTAAACGAATATAATAGATCCACTTATTAAAAAAGAAAGTGGTCAAAATTTTGTGGACAAACCAAAACGACCGAAAGAATTAAGATTCCTTCAACGGTGAGAGTACTGATAATAGAATTGGCCACATTCGGCCCATACTTTTTTGTTGCATTAAGTTAAAAACTATGTAAAGTATTGCTTAGTTTATAAGTTTAAATGAATGAATGTTCTCCTACTACAAGCATCACACATAAAAAACCAATTATATATGGCAAGTTGGAGGGTCTAAAAATGAAATTCTGCTTTTGGATTTTCCTACAATTTCTTTAGATTCCCTTAATTAATAATTTTTAAAGAATAAAAAGAGAAGAGATGGGCCAAAAATTTATGCCTTCAGTCTAAATTCATCGCTTTGGAAAACATTATTTTCAATCACACAACCAACTTTTTCCTGCCAAGCCTCTATAACATCCATGGCAATGATCAATAAGTTATAATACGTGATCTTTATCATTAAGCAAAATTATTCTTTATACATCAATATTACAAAAAAAATATTTCTATGCTTATGTAGTTCTCCATTTCACACTGCATTAATTTCCTCTTATACAGTTATATATACTCTCATAAACTTTATGCTATACATATTTAGAAACACGAAATAAACATTTTCTACAAAAACACACTCAAAAACGCATATACTAGTGCTAAATAATTGAGGAAATAAATTAATGCACATGACAACTTTAAAAGATACCACTTGATGAAAAGGAGTAATTCTCTTCATGTAATATATAATAACCTCTCTCTCCTCAGAGTTTGGGAACCCAACAATGAAAGAATATTGAACGTCGATTGTCCCTCCAACAAAGGCAATTCTTGTCAAAAAATATTAGGAAACACAAAACAGAGATCAAAGAACCAACAACAGTACTACTAGCATATGTCTAGCTAAAAAAATCATATTCCTCTACTCTACATTTACTTGGTATATTTTTTCTTAGGGAAAGCTGATAAACAAATCACGAAATATACTTCAAAATGTAATTACAGAATGATTTTTGGATCTTGATAATTAAATACCTGAACTTTCAATATTTTATAATTAGACTAAAGCTATTTTTTGGCGGGTGGAAATTTGACTCAATACTAATTTTTCCAACGCGGACTTAAAAAATTTCAAGTCAATGACCTCATTTCTAATAAAAAATCGGTGATGAGTTCAATTTTTGTCCGCCGAAAAAATTGTGTGAGGCCCAGTTGCAAAAAAAAAAAAATGAAAGTCTGAGTATTTAATTACCAAGATCCAAAAGACACGATGTAATTACATTTTTGCATATAATTCGTGAATTGATTGACAGTTTCGCAACTTTTTAATCCCATTGCGCTATTTGTAGCTCATATTATATCATTATCATCATCACTATACAAAAATATCAAGACCATTACTATTATAAATTGTAAATTAAGACGGTAGAGAAGAGAAGAAAACATGGGTTTGCCGTATATTATCAAAATATTCTAATCCCACTTAAAAAGAAAATGTTTGACTGATAAGTGATAGGTGTCTTAATTGCTTATATACATTAATATACTAAAAAACCAAAGCTAGCATCCATGATTAATATGAAAGAAGAACCCTATTCCCTTTGTTGATGAAAAGCTATGGATGAGAAACCATGTCGTGCAAATTATTACGATTCAAAGGTTCTCATTAAAAGAGACATTAAAAAAATAATTTCATCCACACCTTTTTTTCGTATATATATTGCTATAAGCTCTTCAAAACTTCATACACTACTCAAAAACTCCACTAATTCTGTAATTTTATTTCCATTGGGATTTCCCAATTTTTTGTAAGGGCGGAAGCAATATCATAATGACGGTTAGAACCCTCTTTTTTCATTTTATTTCTTCATTCTTGTGTAAATTGATATTCCCATGCATATTGTTCTTGTTTTTTTCCATAAGATTAATTGTGCTAAACTGAATTGCAGCTCATTATTTAATATTTTCTACTAAAATAGTAATTTTATCGTGTTATATTTTCTTTTAGAAAAATTTGGTACATTTTTAGCAGTGCCAAACTACTAAATCATGTTCTTTTATGGGTAGAAACATTAATTTCATGATTTTTCTGTGCAAACTTGGAATAAATTCCTATTAACTCCACGTGGCAGGGCCCACGCCCAAGGACCAACCATAAAACTGTTTATATGATTAATTAATAACACGCTTTCAATTGTTACTAATCTCTTCAAACTCCCTTTTTCACCTTGTTTAATTAATCTCCTCCATTAAAAGTGTGATTAACTTTTGGTCCTAACTTTCAAGAATCTTGCATAGTCGCATTGACTATGCATGTGAACTTTCCTCCACACCTAAGATTCAAATCCATCTCCAATTTGACATCTCATACATAAATCGTATTAATCACTCTCTCAGTCTGTCACGACCATCTCGATATTTTTCAATCGTCGTCGCAAAAGACCAGAAAACCCAACCACCAGACTCACCGAGTCAGTACTCGAATTTTCTAAACGCTATGCTCGGCAAAATACATTAACTCCAATTTCGTATCGTAATAACTGCAACAATACGTAAGCGCCCGCCCGCCCCCGTATATAGATACGCATGTGCAGATGCATACCGTATTTCTACGAGATGGGCCCATCTAGCGGTGGGGCGTTTGACTAAACGCGCTTTGTTTCTTTCTTCTACTAACTCGTGTAGCTCTCTAATCCATATTTCTCCTCTTATAAATACCCTGCTTCGCATGGCCAAAAATAATCATCTGAGAATTCACTAATTCTCAAAAAATTAGATAAAAAAACACTCTTGAGAAGTGTGTCTGAATTTTTGTGTGTGCACCAGATTTTAACTGCACTGGCAAGAAAACAGTTGGGAGATAGCCAGAATCCCCATTTCATGCACTAAATTTTCCTGAAAAAGCATTCAATTCCTCATTAATCGCTCATATTCTCCTCCTTCAACATAACCTTCTCTCTCAGTTCACTTTGAGTTCTAATTTTACTTCCTCATTTTTCATCAAAAAAAAAAAAAAAAAAACAGAAGATGAGCGAGAACGCCGCCGGAGCTAGGCACCAAATGCACGACGTCGCCGTCAATGTGCCGTCGCAGGTCGGCTCGAAATGCTACGACGACGACGGCCGCCTCAAGCGAACTGGTAAGAATTTTTTTTTTTACCTCCATTTTCAGACAGCTCGTTATTTTGAGGTTTAATCTTTTTTTTTTTGGTTTTGGATAGGAACGGTTTGGACGGCGAGTGCACATATCATAACGGCCGTTATCGGCTCGGGGGTGCTGTCGTTAGCTTGGGCGACGGCGCAGCTGGGATGGGTTGCCGGTCCGACCGTCATGTTTTTGTTCGCTTTCGTCACTTATTACACTTCTGTCCTTCTCTCCACGTGTTACCGTACCGGCGACCCCGATAACGGCAAACGGAACTACACCTACATGGACGCCGTTAGGTCCAATCTCGGTAAAAATTTTTTTTCTCTCTGTAAAAAAGTGAAGAAAAAAGTAAAAAAATAAAAAATGAGCTGATTTTTTTTTTTTTGGATTGAAGGTGGATTCCAAGTGAAAGTGTGTGGGGCGGTTCAGTACATGAATCTGTTTGGAGTTGCAATCGGTTACACCATTGCTGCATCTATAAGCATGATGTGAGTCTGGATTTATTTATTTGCAGATTTTTTTTTTAATTTTTTTTTGTGAAAAAAATGGATGTTGATGGGAGTTTGAATGGAACAGGGCGATAGAGAGGTCGAATTGCTTCCACTCAAAAGGCGACGCGAGTCCTTGTAGAGTTTCGAGCAATCCTTACATGATTGCATTTGGCGTTGTTGAAATCCTCTTCTCTCAAATCCCTAATTTCGATCAGATATGGTGGCTCTCCATCGTCGCCGCCGTCATGTCCTTCACCTACTCCACCATCGGCCTAGGCCTCGGCATCGGAAAAGTTGCAGGTTTCAATTTCCCCCAATTTCAAGCCCTAATTTCGTCAATTTTTCCGAATTTAGCATCAACATTTTGTTTTGGTACCAATCAGGAAGCGGGAAAGTGATGGGGAGCTTCACCGGAATCAGCATCGGAACAGTCGTCGGAGCTCAGACAATCGACGAGACGCAGAAGATCTGGAGAAGTTTCCAAGCTCTCGGCGCCATAGCCTTCGCCTATTCCTACTCGCTTATCCTAATCGAGATCCAGGTATAGAAAATCGACGGTTAATTCAAAAATCCCCAATCTTCATCGATGAACCCTAACTTGAGTAATTTTCCGATTAATTGAACAGGACACAATCAAATCGCCGCCGTCGGAATACAAGACGATGAAGAAGGCGACGCTGCTGAGCGTGGCGGTGACGACGGTGTTCTACATGCTCTGCGGCTGCTTCGGCTACGCCGCCTTCGGCGACCTCTCGCCGGGCAACCTCCTCACCGGATTCGGCTTCTTCAACCCCTACTGGCTCCTCGACATCGCCAACGCCGCCATCGTCATCCACCTCATCGGAGCTTACCAAGTCTACTGCCAGCCTCTGTTCGCATTCGTGGAGAAGACGGCGGCGGACTGGTTCCCCGACAGCAAGGTGATCGCGAAGGAGATCACGCTCCCGATCCCCGGGTTCCGCTACAAGGTGACCGTGTTCCGCCTCGTGTGGAGAAGCCTCTTCGTGATGCTGACGACGATCATCTCGATGCTGATGCCGTTCTTCAACGACGTCGTCGGGATCCTCGGCGCCTTCGGATTCTGGCCGCTCACCGTCTACTTCCCCGTCGAGATGTACATCGTGCAGAAGAAGATCCCGAGATGGAGCGCGCGGTGGATCTGCCTGCAGACGCTCAGCGCCGCCTGCCTCATCATCTCCATCGCCGCCGCCGTCGGGTCATTCGCCGGAGTCGTGTCGGACCTCAAGACTTACAAGCCGTTCAAGACTTCCTACTGATGATGATGATGATGATGAGTTTGTAGTTATTAATTTCAAGTTTTTAATTAACAATTAAAAAAGAAAAGAAGAGAAAAAAGGAATTAAGAAAATGTGGGATTTTTAGCTCTAGTTCATCAATGTTCATAATGAGCCTAAAAAGGCTGTAGATTTTCACAGTATTTACAAGAAGGGGGAAAGAAAGGGGTAAATCCATGTTTTGTAATTTTTCAAGAAATTAAATCCCATGATTTTCCAGATTGATCCGTAATTACCTGCTAATTATTGTTTTTAATTACCTTCGCTTGTTATTTCTCCTTGGTCTCCCGTGATCATAGAGAAATTTAATAATCTGAATTTATAGATTAATCGGTAACACGATCGTTATTTGGACAAGACAAAAAACTTTTGTCTGTTAGAACCCAGTTTCTGGAGATTACAGTAATTTTAAATGGTGACTAGCAAGCTTTATTTTTATTATATGTATATATATGTATGGGATATTATTGAGATGATATATCCCACGAGAAGTTAGACTAAAACAGCTCATAGTTTAGCTAAGTTTGGAATTATTTTATAGAATGTTGTAATATGAAATTAAATTTTCTGTCCTGATTTTTACATATACATGCATATACACCCATGATGTAGGAAATCTACAAAATATAAAGCACATTACACTTATCGGATACTTGTAGTTGTAGGGTGCGATTCGCACTTGATATCTCATGTGGCGAATCCTAATAAGTAAACAAATATATTCGATGTATTTTTGAGATTTTTGCCAAAGAATTTTATATTTCTTTGGCTATTTTGTAATTTAACAAAATTTAAAATTAAGTACAATATTGGATGTATTCATATATTATTTTTAAGATACTATATAATCATTTTATTAAACATTGCACGTTAGCTAATTATTTTAATTTAAACTTTATTTTTGCTTAGTTTGTAATATAACATTTTATATATGAAATATACAATTTATTGGAGTGTATATTTTGAAACATTTACATTCATGCACCCGTATTTTATCATCTCCGCACCCGCACCCACACCCCCATAACTATGCAACATAGCTATACAATATGACATGGAATAACAATTCATATTTTTCCCGGCTACGTTAAAAAATGTTTTTTTTGTCAGCAGTTAAAAATTTTTTTGGCAAGAGAAGATCCCAATTTCTTGAGCATTAGATATAGATAAATTCTTATTTGTCTGGACCACGATTACATGCTACAAGAGATATTTTTTGGTTTTCTTTTACTATAAGCATTACTATATCTAATGCTACAAAAGATATTCTAACATCAATTTGGCTACAATGTATTAATCGCATAATATGCTACATGAAAGAAGAATAGGGTGGTGACCCCACCCAAATAAATCTTGCATTGAATTTAACCATGCACACAGTTAGGTATAAATAATAATAAAAAAAAGAAGTTAGGTACAAATAATGGTTTTACCTCAATATGTTAATAAAGTTTTTCAAGTTTCAAAATTTAATTAATGTGCCCTTGATTTCTTGAATTGAACCAATTTTTCAATGGCTAGAAAATGTGTAAATCTAAATGGCATTAAGGCTCCTTGGCTTGATTGATAGGCCCACCACCTATTAGTGATAGAGTTTAAGCAAGTCGAGTATATCTTTAATTACACGGTATGGTGTAATTAGTAGCAAGATTATAGCTCCTAATTAGTAGCAAGATTATAGCTCCTAATAGTTAAAAAAATTAACTTGTACCTAATTTATTCTAATTCCAAGTCATACTGAAAAGTATTTTAGACCATGCTAGTGAAATAAATGTGAGCATATGTCAATTTCTGAACTCAACTGTGCATAATTGGTTAGACATTTTTTAACTCACCCAAGCTATGTAATAGGCGAACTTTGACTTTTCTAGGTCTTTTTTTTTATTTTTTTTTCATATACATAGTTAGTTATATGTCGTATATATTTTATTTCCTCACATCGCACTCATATATACAAGGGGTTCCATTTTGACAGTCTTAATCAATTATAGAATCAATTGTAATGTACGTAAATCTCAATCTTGTTGCTAATTATATGTTTCAACTATATTCAAATATTTCATGCGTATGATTTTGGAGTTGAAATTTAGACATTCATCACATATCAAACTTCATAATCAATTGAGGATTTGCGAGGCCCAATATCCATATGTCTTTAATTTCATATTATAAATTCTAATATCGAACGTCAAAAGTTAAAACTGGAACCATCGATAATGCCTACCCGAGAAGCGACATGACCTTACTCCAAACTAAGGAAGTTTCTTAGTACCTAGTAATCGTGTGTGCACCACACCTTATGAAATAGATCATTATTGAAGGCATAAATATCTTTAGTCTTGACTCTTCACACCATAATATTGAATGCAACCAACTATTTCTTTTTCTAGGAGAGCTTTCACCACTCTAGCCCTCTTGATGATGGTTTGTGATTGAAGTGACAAAGGGCACATGACAAACAAGGTTGTAAACCTTTTAGAATAATGCCAAGGAAATGAACCACCTTTTCTATTTGAGGCAAAGATAGCATTAGTGATCTCATGGGATTTGGCATTTATTGACCATACATCTCTAAGTTTCTACATCAAATTATGAAAGTGGATGTGATATGCTCATGTACAATATGCTTTAACCCACCCACTATGATGGATGGAGGAGAAAAGCACACACTCTTAAAAGGATTTAGAACCAAGAATCTAACAAGTTCATTACCACCATTCATCAATTTGATCATCATCAATAAAGATTTCCACTAGAGAATCTCTTGACTTCATCAACTATATATATGCCTTCTTTTTCACCTTAATTATATACAACGAGTTTGAATTAACATAGTCGAGTTCTTACTATAGCTAGGAGAATGCGGGTACATCTATTTTTTTTTTACATTATAAAACAAAAGAGTGATAATTCGAAGGGAATATTAATGTCTTATTCATCCTTCTTTGTCAAGATTCTTGTCACGGGCTGGTCCATTGCAATGATTTGGAGAGTTGTCAATAAAACAAATTTGAGGTGTCAAAGTGTAGATTAAAAGATATTAACTTCCCTAGTTATAAGTTTATTAAATTATTATGCAATATTTTCAAGACTCCTTAAAGTTTGAATTAATTATTTATACTGATGGGACGCGTATGGTTTGCTTCATGCACACTACATAGTATTAAAATTGAGTCCATGTATATATATTCGTATTTAAGTGTCAAGATCAAGTCCTTGTGTAATATTTTGAATATATACCTTATACTTTATTTATGTTTCAATTAAATCATAGTGCTACATCCGAAATATAATTTTAACAAAAATGAAAGGACAGGGACATGATTATTACAAATAATGTTAAAGGCCGAAAATTGATATAAATAAATAAATAAATAAATAAATAAAAGTACTTGATCGAACAATAAATAAATAAATAAAACGAATTATTTGTAACATAATCGAACAATATTTGTAATATTAACACAACAATTATAGGACTGACTATATTTAATTATTGTAGAATATTAGTCCATCGAATAGTCACGCAAACAAATTAAATGTCGGGCTATATTAGAATTTTAAACCTTAAATAAATATACGACGACTCAATTTAGAAAACCTTAGGAATTGAGAGATACCTAACTATATGCCTTTTGTCTACATTAAAAGTTCGAAGCCTTTAGGTAGGTTATGGCATTATCGTGGCTAAGATAAGCTTCAATTGGAATTCACTTTTAATGCAAATCCCACTTGTAGAATCTGCTGGGATGACTATAACTAATTCTTTTAATTAAATTTATTTTATTTTCAAAATCTCATTATTATCTATCGGAAAGGACAAGAGTTATTTCCCCAATAAACCTTTTCTTTTATGGAAAAGATGAATTATAAATCAATATCATTGTCTTCAAAAATTATGTTTGTAAGTTATCTAAGGAATTAGCAATTCACAGCTTGATCCATTAACTTTTAAATTCATTTTTCATTTTTTTATATGGAAAAATAATCCAAGTTGGCCGTAAAGGAATTAATCCTGATCTCTAGCACATGCAGGAAAAGGTCTCTGTTAAATGGAAAAATCAATATAAAAGTATATAGATGCACGTTTTGTTTGATTATTGAAAATTGAGAATAGCTAGCAATAGTTATCACAAGTGTACATTAAAGTTAGTGCTCCACTCCACAGTATCATATACTTAACCAAAAATAGCTATAGCATGGGCCATATTTTAAATTCCTTAACTACTAGTAGTCAACGTGTTTCAATATTTTATTTTATTTTATTTAAATTGATAATTCAACGGCAAAACAACAACTGAAAATAAGGATTCATAGCTCATCATTACTCACGGTATATGACATCAATATATTGTTGCCGACTACATATGTATTAATTTAAGCTCGGTAAATAATCAATAAAGTATTTTTAAACGAGCTAAATAAATATGGAAAATGGATGAATTTATAAAGTATCATTATTTTTCAAAATAAACATATAACAATTGCTTTAACATTCGTGACTAAATAAAATAGACCGAGTTCTCCATTACGGGCTCAATTATTCAGACAAAATATATAATTAAGTTGGACTATTTAATCTACAAAGAGTTCTTAAGCAAACCAAACACCCTGTTATTTTGATGCGTTATCATTTGTTACTAAACACAAGGTAATAAATTTTAATAAATGGAAATTTTTGAATTGATTTTATAAAATACTACTATTATAATACTACATAATATAAAAAATATATATAGAGATGGTGGTGGGCGCCGCAGCGGCGGCGAGCGGCAGCGCGGCTGGTGCCAGACCTCCAGTAGTGGGAGCTTAGCATCATCACTTAATGCATTTAATTTAACACTACTTTTTTTTTTGATAAATTTCATTTCACTTTACTCATGGATTCTTGTCTCTATTAATTGAATACTAGACTTGAACGTGTGTGATTCACGATAGTTTTCTTTAAAATAATAATTTCGTATATTTAGGCGTGATAATAAATAGTTTCCACGATGGGGGTAATGTTGCGTTTTCGAAATTCGTAGAGACGAGTTCACATTTGAAATAAGTTAGAATTAGATAAACAAATTCAAAATATTCGGAGAAGAGAAGAAGAGTAGGAAAAGGATTTTCCACGAATATTAATATTATTTTGTACTTCAAACTTACATTTTTTTATACGAGGACTATATTTTTATTCATAGGATTTGGTGAAAATCAATCTTGTTGTTTTAACTATGGCCAAAATATTGTAGTATTACATATAAGTTAATAGAGGAATGATGTGTTAGTCACCATCCGTGAGCACATTCCGTGGGCACCTTTCACGTTTAGGTCATTTTTACATCATTTTGTTTCGTTTTAGACATTTATTTTGATTTTAATACCTTAATAATTGTTATTGGCATCGTTAATTCAATAAATTACACAAAATTTAATGATCGATTTGTTTTTTTTCCCTTTTTTACTTGAAATAACATACAAAATGAACGAATCAAGCATATATTTGTACGTTGTACGTCAAATTAACGATGACAATAACAATTATTAAGGTATTAGAATCAAAATAAATGTTTAAAACGAAACAAAATGGTGTAAAAATGACCTAAACGTGAAAGATGTCCACGAAAGGTGCTCACGGAAGGTGACTAGCACATCATTCCTCATTGTAAATATAAAAACAAACATTATTGTACATGTAAATAAAAAAGTACTGCAATAGAAAAAAAAATTATTTTACATAAGAAGACATTATTTCATTTAAAACTCAATCCTACCCATCTATCAATTAGAGTAAACATATAAACTGTAATAAAGATTGTTTTTATTTGTCCTTCCCTGTTATCTTAACTAAAAAAATGGTGTAAGTTAATGTTAATACCTCTATATCATTAAATTTAAAATTACATAAAAATCAAGGCTTACGTGTTATCGCAATCACCTCCTAACTAGACTACCAAACATGGCCCTAGCGTATAGAGTACCCCGATTCTATAATGGCACGTTCTATGAAATTAATGTTGCAATTAACAAATAAATCAATATCATACTAAATATATTTACCCTACAAATTAAAATAACTAGTTATTCTAATAAAAATGGAACGAATAATGAAAGAAAATGAAGGATTAATTAAAGACTAGCTACGTACTACTACTAAATAGGAGATGCTCCTCTTCGATTGAGGCCTTACCATCGTTGATCAACACCCAAGTTTCCGTCACCTTGGTAATTTTACCGTCCGAAAATTCTACAACGGTGAAAACGCGACTCGAGCCACCGGAGGAGCTCGTATATCGCACCCTCGGAACGACGGCGGCATTGAGATACATAGTATTGTCAGCATCAACATAGACCATCTTTCGGAAACTTCCACATGCCAATTCTTTATGCATGTGCCCAAAAACAACTAAAGGAATGCAATACTTGGTTCTCTCCTTCACTTGTGATATTGCTTTCGCTAAATCTGCATAATATAAGACAGAATAAATTGATCAAATATAGGATCGAGTATTTGTAGAAATGATCAAACAAGTTCGATTAATCAATCCATCAAAATAAATGTGCCTTTTAGAACTAGTGACTTCATATAAATAAAATTTACCCGGGTCTCCAAAATCTCGACCCTCGGATTCCCAATCCATGCCGCAGATGTCATCCACATTAGAACCAAGACCTGCACAAACAAAATTTTAATAAAAATTTAAAATAGTGATAATATCATTTAAAATAATACAATAGGAAAAATTAAAAAAACTATACCTGCTGGGCCATTATGTGAAAGAAATATGATAAAATGGTTTTGAGGAGTCCCTAAAGCAGCCTTGTAAATCTTTTCAGCACTTTCTTCCATGTCATGTACTCCATACCTAAACACAATGAAATATGAATCCATAAATTAAGACATGAATAAGAAGCAAATGAAACAATTGGTTATGATTGATAATTCGATACCTACTTTGGAATCAAGAGCTTTTTCCTGAATAATTCACTGCCTCCACAAGAGAAGGGCCTTCCCCCGACGACGCTGAGATTCAACCGGGGGAAATCCAAGTGCTCGTATCCGACATGAGCTTCACCGAGACATTCAAGCTGCAGTTGAACCCCGTCTTTCGTCTTCTTGGAGAATTTGCTAGTAGACCACGAATCGTGATTTCCTAGTATTGCCGCCTTAGGAAAGTTGAGCCTTGCAGCACCCCTAACAAGCTCGACATTCTCGTTGCCAAAGTCGCCCGTGAACATCACTAGATCCGGATTCAAGAAATGCAGCGCCCTTGAGTCGTGCTCTAGTTCCCAATCCTCATGTATGTCTCCCACAATAGCAATACGAAACGAAGATAACGAGGGAGAGGGAGTTGGATAATCAAAGGTCGGGAACAGCACGACTTCGTTTATGCATCGGGAATCCGTTACCAGCATCACAAGATGATCAATGCCGACTCCCCAGCTAGCAGCAGGAGGCATCCCATGCTCGATAGCTGTAACCGTGGCTTCTTCAAAATCATCAGCCAGTTGCTGATTAGCAAGACGTTTTCGAAGTTCAACGGGATCATTCAATTCAGTGCGTGCTTTGCACAACTCGTTCTTGTTCACAAACAGCTCGAAACACTCAGTTCTGCCGGGGTTTGATGCGTGGCATTTGGCGTAAGGTCGCATTATTTCTGGATAATTCGTTACGAAGGTTGGATTCACACAACCTTCCTTCACAAAGTGTTGTACTAGTTTATCCAACAAGCGAGCCGTTGTCTGTGGAGGCGGGCATTTCACGTTGCATCTGGCACACGCATCCATCAAATATTTATGTGCTTCTTCACTCGATAAATCGTGTGGTATACACAAATCTGTTACTCTCTCCAATTCCTCCATCACATCAATCCTCCTACAATTTCAGTATATGTCATAGTAAAACACATAATTAAACACTTAATAGTGACGGAGAAGAACAAACCTGAAAGGAGGAGTGAAATCGATACAAACTGATTCGTTATCTAAGTCGTTAGAACGACATCTAAGGACAAAACTGTCGGTTAACTCGTGCACCATCCCGCTCAGCATCTCCTCCGACAGCTCCATCATATCATTGCAATCCGCAAAGGCCATAAACAACCAGCAAGTCGTGAACTCGGGGATATAATTTCTCAGGTCCAAACCATCATCATTCCTAAACTGCTTCCCAATTTCATAGACGCGATCCAGTCCACCAACAACTAGTTGTCTCAGATAAAAGTCCGGAGTAGTACGCATGTGCAGCTTCGTATTCAACTCACTGTGATGTGTCACAACTGTAGGAGCAACAGCACAGCCTGATGAAGTCTTGTGATGATTCATGATAGGTGATTCAACCTCGAGGAAACCTAAATTGTTGAAGAACTTCCTCAAATACGAAATAACCATAGATCGGGTCTTAAATACATTCCTCACCTCACCATTTAACATTAGGTCCAAGTATCGATGACCATACCGAGTTTCCTCGTTATTCAACAAATACAAAGCAGGATTCCTTATATTTCCCGGGACCCAAACATCATTCTTAGAAGCACTAACACTGCTTTGTTCCGGCAATGGCATCAAATGGAGGCAATGGGACAAGACAACGAAGGATTTCGAATTAACACTTAGCTGCCCTCTCTTCGATTTTGCTGGGAAGCCAGTGACACCGATTATATCACCATGTTTAACCGAAGAATGGAACTTTGAAAACTCAGCTTCCTCCAACTTAGAACACCTAGCATCGACTACGACCTGGACTCTAGAACCACCACCGTGTAATTCGTAAAAGAGAAGCTTCGATGAAAACCTATGCTTGCTCATCATCCTTCCAGCCAATGATACTTGCACATCATCCAAATGATCCCCATTTTCCAACACACCAAATTTTCCTCTAAATTCTTTTATGCTAATTGTAACATGGAAGTTATGAGGATATGGATTGATTCCAGCAGCCCTTTGCTCTCCCAGAAATTGCAAACTGTTCTCGAAGTATTGCTAGGGGGAGAAAATTCCATCATATTCAACAACATACATACATAAATATATATACATATATATGATGTAATCTTTAACCAATTACATACCTTAGGGTCCAAAACCTTGTCAATGGCTACCCTAGACTTACTAGAATTAGTCATGCTACAACATGCTTCTCTTAGTCTGTTATCTATCCTTTGGTTTTGCAATGGCTTCTCAAGGGCACTAACTATTCCAGAAAAATTAAGAAATTTCTTAAACAAACATGGAAAAAGAAAAACCATAGAAGAACAAAACTGAAATGAATTTATCAAGAAGATACCTGCATTTTGTAGGAGTCGAAATTGGTTCTTGGCTAAGAGGGAGTGTTGGTGGCTCGATTGAAGTCGTCCCATACAGAGCATATTTAGAATTAGCAGCCAACAATTCTTCACCTGAAATCACCAAATAAAATTAAGGTTTATTTGATACTACAACTATATGAAACCAAACCACCTTTTTAATTTCTGAAAATTTTGGCGTACGTCAATTCTTCTCAATTTTACTTTGACTGGAAACCAAGAAAACGAGTTTTGCATTCCAAGATCAATTTTTTAGAACCAAAAAATTAAACTTGGTGTGGTTTTTAGAGGTTTTGACCATGATTTTTTTGGATTTTGCAATCTACCCAAATCCAAGTATCCGATTGTTTTATTTAAAAAAGAAATAGACTTGACCGGATACGGATACGGGTACGGGTCGGGTATCACCTACAAAACCGCCTACTTATTATGTACATATTGGTGCACTAACAAAAAATAAAAAATTACCATCTCCAAGTATTCTTCCTCTCAATACAAAAAATAAAAAATTACCATGAAAAGTTACCCTCAATACATCTGAGCTGAGGGCTGTAAACGAGCCGAGCCGAACCTTAGCTTGTTCGAGCTCGGCTCGTTAGAAAATTTGCTTGTTCGAGCTCGGCTCGAGTTAGATAAATATGGTACTCGAGCTCGATCGCGTATTGGTCTGAATCGATGGGGACTTCAGAGGGAGGGTGAATATGGGTGATTAGGTGAATAATAAATTAACTGTGTCACAAAAGTAAAAGTTGATTTTTTGTAAAATATTAATTTTTCTTTTTGTTAGAAGAATATAAAAAACATTCAAATGGACATATATAATATAAAAATCGCATTACATATTTACACCATGAGGTGGAAATTTAAAATGTTAATATATGAAAATTTAAAAGGTTAGTATATTTTTATGAGATTAAATCTAAGATGATATAGTGATGCAAAATACATTATTAATTGTTATATTATACTATATAATTTTACTATATTAATTATAGTGTATTAGTAATATATTTTATATTCTACATATTATAGAATAAATATTATATTTACAAGACTCATCATTATAGGTTATTTGATGAAAGAAGAAAGTGTAAGCTTTTTCTTTGTTCTTTTCTTTCTCCTTTCGTTGCTTTAGAGCCTCGGTTTGAACAATCTACCGCTTTTAGCAATTAGCTACAGTTGGCTACTGATTGGATAGAAATATCGTGCAAACACGACTTCGACGTACTTTCAAGTCACCAAACCCCGGGAATTTTCGATGAAATGACTCTATGACCGATCGTTTTCAGACCTGCTTCTCAAGTAATTGCAATCTTAGATGATATAATGATATAATAATACAAAATACATTATTAATTGTTATTATTAGATATACATCGTAATAATTTTAGATGTATTATTCTTTATTTATGTAAATAGATATATACCAATTTAACACTTGATGTGTATAATTACTACATTTGTTTGAATTGTGTTATGCTCATTGTAACATGGAATTTATGAGGATATGGATTGATTCCAGCAGCTAGCCCTTTGCTCTTCCAGAAATTGCAAATTGTTCTCAAAGTATTGCTAGGATAAAAAAAATGATACTGCATATCATATTCAACAACATACATAAAACATAAATGAGGAGGCCTCCTAAGTGTGAGAAATGAGAAGATATCTCAGCCTTATATTAGATGATTTTTAACGGTCCAGATTTAATTAAAAAATCGCTGACATCATCCCAATTTCATCTGAATTCGTGCAAAAGGGTATTGTTGCCTTTTTATTTTCTTCTCTCTCTTGTCAAAATATACCATAATTGTAATATTCTCTCTCCTCAATCATATTTGATTTTTTACCCTAATAATTCTTGCAGACCGCCGCCTCCTCAACACCTCCTCCCATTCTTTCTCTTTTCTGGCGATTTCAACGAGGAATTTCCATCTCAGTCGCGCGACGACCTGCAAAAAATCCACCGTCGAAACTCCTCATCCCGGCATCGCAGCTTCACACGTAGCCGACGCCTCTCCACTTCATCTCCTTCCCCGACGATTTTCTCGCAATTTGAACGAGAAATTTTCGTCTCAGCCACGCTTCGACTTGCAAAAAATCCACCTCCTCAACTCTTCATTCCGGCGTCGAGGCTTCACTCGTAGTCGCCACCTCTCCACTTCATCCCCTTCGCCGTGATTTACTGGCGATTTCAACAAGAAATTCCTGTCTCAGCAACGCGATTGACCTGCTAAAAATCCACCGCTGTAACTCCTCATCCCGGCGTCATGGCTTCACTCGTAGTCGACGCCTCTCGACTTCCTCCCCTTCGCCTGCGAAGTTCCGTCTATTCTGAGGTCGCCGTCGCACTCTATATTTTGAAATATTTTCGTTACAACAATGTGCAATTTCATTAACACATAATTTTGTGAGCTAATTTGTTCCTGATGTTTTGTAATCGATGAAAACTGGTTAAAATATAAGTTCGTCGCACTCTGGTTTAACGAAAACGTATCATATAGTTGTGATGCTTGCATAGGTGTTTTATGCGGAATAAATGTTTATATTGTGCAACAATGTTAATATATGTTGTGTTAATTGATTCAAGTATATATTTT
>JAYJMF010007058.1:0-23344 GCA_036873715.1 Salvia sclarea
GTAAAAATACAAAGGATTGTGCCTTATCTTGTGTTGGTTTACTATTTCTCACAATAGTAACTTGAATAGTAGAGACACTTTTTTTATTAAGATTGTAAAATATATATATATATATATATAGTATTTCTTCTTACTCATTTATTTATTAATTGATGCAGTTATGGTGATGAAGGTTGTGAAAGTGCGACACCACCCATACCACACAATTCATGGCTAGTGTATGAGGTTCAATTGCTTGATGTTGCTAATGTGCGCCCTTCAATTTGATTCAATTACAACTGAATTATTGTTGGAATTTTTTCTTGACTTTTTTTTTGTGTGGTTTATGGTAATTTGAATTTTATTATATATAATTGCACGCATCATGGATATTATCGAGATTCATGGCTATATGTTATACGGAAAATAATTATACCAGTTTGATCTTAAACCTTGTTTCCATATTATTGAGTTAGCATTTGATTAATATAATTTCCAGAATGTTGTAGTAGTCCCCGTTTTATATAACGATCAGCCTTGAGCTTTGATCAAACCAAAGTGGGGAGGAATTGAAGAATTAGTGGGAAATTGGGAATGACTCCCCACTATAATTGTAACACAAGGATGTGAGCTTTCATTTGATATGTGAGCTTCGGCTCGACTATTTATTGTTTTTAAACTTATATAAAGGGAATTATTTTATCTATGCAAAAATCAGCATACTATTAAATAAAGTGTTTTAAGAGGGGCAAGAAATTCACCTAATGCGATGAGTTGGAGGCGGGAGTGTTGAAAGTTGATACTCTACACGTAAAAGCGAAATATATCTCTCTCGTTTAGTTATTTCCATGGTTTCAGATTTTGAGTTGTTATGACAGAAGCCAAGGGACGCGAGAGAGATATAGCTAATACAAATCAAAATACTCAGAACACAAGAATTACGTGGTTCACTAACGTTATGTTAGCTACGTCCACGGATAGAAATAAGGAATTTTATTCAAAAAAAGAATCAGCACAAATTCAAGGCATCCTAACATGAGTTTTTGTGTGAACCTAGGGAAGTGAGTCGGCATCGAGACTTGGCACCGATGGTCTGCCGAGGGCAACGGCGAACTCGTTGCACAGTCATCTCTTCTTGTTTTTCTCTTTTTGTTTGTTGAGGCTTTCATCAAACAGGTGGCGTGCAATTCTGTTATAGCTTCAAATTCAGATTTCAATCGGCATTTTATCAAATAGATAGTGGGCGTGTTCTAGACTGACTATAACTCATCTCTTTTGATCGAACAGTTCCAACACGAGGTCTGGAGTCCGAACAAATACTTCAACTCTATTTTGAAAACTTAAAAATCCAAAGCATGTTTTATATCTTCTTATTTATGTGTGATAATATATTTTCCAATGGATAAAAACATAAAAATGTGGAGGGGTGGGGGACCATGAGATAATTTTTCTTTTCTATCCTAGTATACATGTGATAATTAAATGATGGAAATGATAATATTTCATACTTTTTCTTTTCTCTTATTTTTAATGATAAATTAACAATCGAAATAAGATTTGATAATACGATTGAATCAAAAGAACTTATGAGGATGAGTTCCTATGGCATATCTAGGATTTTGATTTTGGGGGTGCGAAATGTTAACCATATGGGGGTTTGTAGGGGCGGGCCCCCATACTCGAAAGTTAGGAGGTGAAGCTTTTTGAGGTATCGTACTTCCGGTTTAGATGCATTATTTTGGTAAATTCGACACTACACCCCCATGTATTGAAAATGCCAAAATCTCACCCTACACGTGTCCATTCATTTTAGCCGTTAATAAAAATATTATATCTCCCTTAGTTAAACTAACTCACCATGAGTTCCATCCGGGTCCCACACATTTTATATGTCCTAGTTTTTAATTAGATGTCCTCTTTCTCGACCCTCACCTCTCAAACATTGAATATTGGGATCGGGTCGAAAAACACAACATAAATTAAAAAATTTCGAATTAATCATACCAACGACATTAGCGACTTCACGTTAACATGATGAGAGAGCAAGAAAGAAGAATATCATACCTTTTTTGCACTTCAGTTGACATCGAGATTAGAAGCAACAGTTGCTCGCAGGGATCCAAGCTTATCCCCTCTATCAAGTCCACACTTAGTCAACGCGTCAACACGTGACACGTCGGATCTATTTATTACAATAACTTGCAATCTTCCAGACTTAACTTCAAGAGTATTTCTACCTAACTTGTCTTGAAAAAAAATATTTTCGAGCACGTGCTAGATGTGTGATATAGATTACTTATTTCATACGATCTAATACAAATATACATATATGAGAAAAAATTAATCAAAAATAGGCTTCGCTTTGACCGTGTGCGTATGCACGGGTGGCGTACTAGTTTTAAGAAGCAACTATTATATCCAAGTATCATATACATACTAAATTTAATTATCTTACCCATAATTTTTATCCATATGAAGGAAGTTCACATAAAGTTTCTCTCACACGAGATAAACTTCTACGTGAGATGAACTTACAAAAACACAATAAAATAAGAAAAAAATAAAAATAAATAACAGCTAGTACATGCTAGGTGGTAGTGGTCAGATTTGAAGAAGCACTTGCTTCAATTGATCTGGTTGAATATTTTCCTTTGGAGGAGTCGAATGCTCTGATTGAGAAAATATGATGAGTATGTGCATAAGGATTATAGTGAAACCCAAGAACGTCATGCACAACGCAACCTCTCCCCATGAGAATGGGAAAAGTTCCAACAATTTCACCACACCCAAAAATAGGAAACATGACCAGCAAATCACAACCTACCATCAAGAGCAACACATGTTTAAAACAGATTTCATAATTTCATACGTTCATCTTATAAGTTCTTGGATCTTATAAGTGGTTTAAAAGAAGCAGAGAGCTTATTTACAAGCTCCAACAGCTTATAAGATGTGATGTCTCAAGACTATATATGTTTCTGAAGAGTTGAGAGATAAATGAAACAAAGGTATATGTTGGAATAACAAACAATGTTTCATTTATTTTTGTGAATTGGGTGCTACTTATAACATTATGCAAAACAAGTTGGGTTTTAGGAGTTTATTATTTTACAAAGCTTATAAATTGTTGGGACTTATTTTTACAGTTTATAAACAATTTATGAGCTTATTTTATCAAATACTTTTCATTAGCTTATAAGTTGTTTTGAGGAGCATATAAACTCTGTCAAACGTCATCTTACAGTATGATTGTACCTACCATTAAAGATTTCTTTGGTCTACCAATGTCATGGGGCAATCCAGTTCCAAATGTGTTTGTTTCGAGATGTCGTTCCAATAAAGCATCCTGGTTAAAAGGACAAAGCTCCCATTGTTCAGGTGATTCCATGTTTATGGGACAACTGTGTCATATAAATGGAATAACTAGCCTTTTGTGACATGTATCTCTCATGAAAAGAGATAAATTGCTCAAAACTTAAGGAACTTGAGTCCTCTATCTACTGCATTTGTGCTTAGCATCCATAATTGCATTTGTGGATGATAGATAACGATATTAGAGTTTGAGGAGTGATATGTTACATACCTTATATGAGCACCAAACATATTCAAGCCTATTTAGTATTTTCTTTTAATCTTTAATACATAACAAAATAGGATTGACATCATTAAGTTTAAAAATTATATAGAAATCAGAGCTCGATTTGTCATTTTTCTCTACAAATCGAGTTTTTATTTACATAAACAAAAAAACACGAATCGAGCTTTGATTTCTATATAATTTGTAAAGTTAATGATGTCAAACATATTTTATTAGGTATTAAAGATTAAAATACTAAATAGGCTTGAATATGTTTGGTGCTCATATAAGGTGTGTAGCACATCATTCCTCATTAGAGTTTAGGATTTATTTTATACTAGGAAAAAATATCCTCTAACAGCGATTAGGATTTGTCACATGTCCTCCATCTATTCATACAATAGAGGACGTCACACAAATAGACAATAGAGGATCTCATTTGAAATTAAGGGCTAAACAATCCACTCATATAAGTAAACATCATTAACAATGGCAAACAAGACAATAACTAAATTCTCTAATCTATAGGTCTTTTTCATCTAGTATATACACCTTTCATTTTTATCAAATTATACTAAAGATCTAAGATAATATGAAAAAAATGGGGATAATTGATTTTTACCGAGACATTTCATTTTGTGATATGCATGGTTTTAGTATTGAAAATAAAAGATATAGTCAACTACACTCATTTCTTCATCAACATTCACACTAGCAATTTTCAGAGCAATATATCGGTTAAAAGATTGAACATAATAATAATAATAATAAGACAAATATTTCTGTCGGGCCGACCTGACCGTCAGGCCCCATGGTACTTCATGTTATATGAATTTGTTTTTTATTCAATATATATTGGTATCCTATATAAATGAACTGTGTTTTAAGTGGTACTTCATGTTATATGAAATGGTACTACGTGTATTGATGAGTGGTTCTTTGGCCTGACAGTAATGTGCCTGTAATAATAATATTAAGGAATTAGTTTTGACTACAATGCAAATTAATTTAATTGTAACAAAATTTTAATATATGTGTCGAGTAGAAACCTTAAGGAGTTTAGAGGAAAAACCTTGAATAAGTAATGAATAGTGTGTGACAAAATCTCAATATATACCAATGAAATTTGGAACCAACTAAAGAAGATGGAATTAGTTAGACATGGGAATAGTAAGAGCTTTAGTTAGAGGTACATGAGCTTCATTGTTGAATTAGATAAATGTGATATGAAGGCGAACTGGATAAAATATAAGAGATGTTTAAACAATGACGTTTTTCTTGCATAATTAGTGACTTCCTATTAAAGATTTTGCTTTAAATTGCACAAATACATTAACAATCCTAGGGAGAGGATCATTTAGGATATTGATTCTCAGATTTGATGATGCTTTCGTATGTACTGCATAATGTTTTTCAATAGTTATGCTTTTTTATGTATGGGATAATGCTTTCATTGTAATACTTTCTGGCATATTATATAATGCTTTTACTATGTTAACGTCATGCTTTGATCCTAGATCCTAATTTCAGGAGGGATCCTAGTAGATCCCCACCCAACTATCCTATTATGTATATATCCTATTATGTTAAAGAAAACATTACCTTTGCAACAAATATGTCTTTGCACCATTGTGCAATACCACTACTAGTTTCGGGTAATTCCTGCATTAGATGACGCTCAATATGCACATGAACCTACAATAGGAGATTAGGATGTTCAACAACATACTTGTGGAATCGAGTTATATATTAGTGGGGATATTGTAAAAATCATTTCCATTTTTAGAAACGGTGAATCAAGAATAACTATAGTATTCAAAAAATATTATTATTAGACTTGAAAAAACATTACAAACAAGGAAAATATTGTTCTATACATAAAAGAAATATAGTCATCAAAAAGCACATTTCATTTGAAAAAATCAATCTTGATTATTTATCACAAAGATCTATGTTTTAAGCTTCTAGAACGGGAAGGGTTTTCATTTGATTCTTGTATGTTTTGTTTGATAAAATAAGTACAACCTAATTACACATTTGGTTTGAATGATTGAGTCTGTGGATAACTTGTGCCTTTAACCAATCAATTATGGGTTGTGGATAATATTCTTTTGGACAAGCTGCATTCAAATAATCAAATCCTACTATATCTCATCAATCTTATCTATTCCATCCCCCAAACCAAATGTCAGGATTGGTGGATGTGATAGATAAGATTGATGAAATAGAGTAGAATATGATTATTGTGACTATTTACTCGTGTTTGGATTGATTGATAGCCTTGTAGGATAACTTTAAGGATTAGGACTAAAGTGGTGTATAATACGAAAAATTGCCCTTTTGGCATAACAAAAATGCATAAATTTGAGAGCAAAAATGACCAAGATCTAAATACATGATTAAATTATTGACCAAAAATTGGTGGGATAACTGATCATTCAAATGAATTATTGAAGCTGTGGAGTTCTCCATTACTAGCTGAATAATTCAAACCAAATATATCATTAAGTAGAATAACTTTATCAATCAAGCCTTATCAATCAAAACAATCACCCCCTTTTTTGCTTTGATGCGATAAGATAGATTGATAAAATAATCAAACATAATCAATTACTCCTTCCGTCTCATAAGATTATGCACATTTTGCACTCCATTGAACATTCTATAACAAAAAAAAATACGTCAACAATTGAACATTGGATGTGGGTAAGCATTCAAAAATGTAAGCAACTAACAAAATTGTGCAATAATTGTATCAAATAATGTTGAGAAAAAGTGATAGTCACAATACCGTAGAAGAACGTCCCCGGAAAATTCTCAAAAGAGTAGGACAAAGCTCATTTTTCGGGATAGCAATTGTAATATTATAAATTGCAGGTACATGTGATCGCAGATGAGTTACAGCTGCAACAAAGCCCTGGATATACAACCCAATAATTAATATTACCTCCGTCCATGAATAGTGTTCTACTTTTGCCATTTTAGAATGTCCACAAAGAGTGTTCCACTTTCTTTATTTGACAAAAAGTGATGGATTGGAAGCAAACTTGATTTGTATGAAGATATTTTGCATAGATCATTCTAGAATTTAGAAAATAAAATAAATCATGCATGAGGAATAATCGAGAGATAGCTAGGCAGAAGAAGAAGAAAGAATTTAGTAGAGAAATCTAGATCTTTAATTTGTGCATAAAAGTCAAAGGCGGTGGCATTGTATATATCACTGACAATCTCTCTAGCTATAAATATGTATGCATATTCCTTATGTAAAATGGAGAGAAATTGAGAGAAATAAAATCCACTTTGTTGGAAAAGAAAAATTTACTCTCCCGTAGCTTCCCTATCACATTTCACACACATCCACACACTCAAATATGTAGTTGGTGTTTGTTTCACTATAATATTCCACCCACCACACTTCCGTCATTCTTCATTTTTATTATATTTCCAACATTTTCCACCCACACAATATCCGTCATTCTTTATTAAATAAAAGCGGTAAGACCATTGCTCCACTCATACAATCCCTTCAATTTTATTATAACCCATGCCGTCCACAAAGTGGAACACTCTTTGTGGAGTACTAATTTCCAGTTGCCGCTGAAAAACTTATAGTCACTAATTGAAAGACAAGTAGCATGGCATGAGCCAAGCTCGACCGAGAATATAGAAGCTCAAGTTCCGAGTTCAAAGACTCGAATATCTAAATGAGCCGCACTCGAATATCCAAAGAACTAACCTTAGTACGAGGAATGAGGACATTCCTTGGAACAGGCAACCCAATTGATATAGCATACTGTTGGGCTGCTACAAGTTTAGCTTGGGTAAAACGAGTTCCTTCAACAAAAAGAGCCAACCAAAATGGTAAAGGAAACTCATTTAGCCCCTCAAATCCACACTGTAATTACACATCAACAATCATTAGTAAAAACAATATTAAATTTCATGATGACCAAAATGTATAATAACTGCACACCTTAAGGGTGTTTTCATCTTTGGCCCAACTTCTCTGCAGAAATATATAACCAGAAAACCACATTGACCAACCTATGACCTGTGAGAATAATAGGATTGGTTATAGTTCTTATATAGTGCCTACATATATTGAGGTAATTTTCATAAATAAAATAAAATTAATTCAAAATAATTCTTAATAGAAAAGGTAATAAGACTAATTTGGGTAGAAAACAACTAAGTAAATCAATTTGCGTTTGAAGAGGACATCATATTTTCTAATGTTATGGGTATTAGTGCTTGATTCACTAACTTTATGTGCATTTTGGTTTTGCACATGCACTTTACAAGTTGTGAACAAATACACTAACTTAAACATTGTTGTATTTTTCCATGATTTGTATTTCCGCACATGTTGAATCTGATATGGCTTCAACATAGCACCACTCTTTTCTTTTATCGGAACGTAGCACCACTCTAATAAAATGACGTGATCGTGATTAGAGTGGTGCCACGTCAATGTCATGTTAGATTCAATATTGAAGTTCGTGTATTTATTCTCAACTTTTAAAATTTGTATTCAAAATCGAAATACACCCAAACTTCGTATGTTTACGTGTCGATAACCCAAAATATTATAACATCGCATGGACTATGATTTGGAGTATGGTTTATATATGTTATTCAAACAATATGAATGAAATTAAGATTGAAGCTTCATTCCCCTTAACCATAGGCAACAATGATGCACTTAGAAAACTCACAGGGAGGCATAATAGCTCTTTCTTGATAATGGCTAAGCAGCTACCAAGGCAACCTGCACGCTAGAAAAAGTGAGATGGCCGTTTAGTCAACGAGAAGTACCACATGGCGTCTCGGAATATATTCTTTAAGGTTGCGTTCTCTTTTATGGAAAATTATCATATGAAAAAGAGAGATAAGAAAACATTTTGCCTTTAAATTTTTCCTTCTTTTCTATCTCCTTGTCTAAGAAAAAGAATTTTGCTCTTTCTTTCTCTTCCTTTTCACTCCAATGGAAGGAAAATATTATCACTTCTTGAAAGTGGGATAATATTTTCCTTCCATTGGAGTGAAAATGAGGAGTAAGAAAGAGTAAAATTCTTTTTCTTAGACAAGGGGATGCAAAAGAAGGAAAAATTTAAAGGGCAAATATTCTCTTTTCCTTCATTTTCCCATGATAATTTATCCATCAAAGAGAACGGAGCCTAAGTGATAGGATCGATGGATAAAAAAAATCTAAGTTAATCTACCATATACTTAGAAGGATTAATTGATTAGTTTTATCTTGTTTACTTATCATATCCTTTTAGGCTTTGTTCTCTTTCATTGAAAATTTATCCCTAGAAAATTAAGGATAAGAAAACAAGGAAATATTTTATCATATTTTGGTGGTCCCCACCTTTTTTATCTTATGTTCTCTTTGATAGAAAAAAAAATTATCCCTCTTGATAATTTTATCACACCCCTCACCAATGATAATTTTATCCATAATTTGAGTGAAAGGATGGAAAAGGTTGTCCAGGGAAAATTTTCCCTCTTGACCGAGAAAATTTATCCACACTACAGAACAAATGAAAAAGACGAAAAAGATGAAAATATATTGGATTTTCACCTTTTTCCTTAATAAGAACGAAGCCTTAAATACTTAATTTCCACCTATTTTATCTATCAATTCCATTCCATTACTAAAAGTAAATACCTCCTTAAGTTGAAAATAACTGACTATTGAGGTCAAGTATGAATAATTAGTAGCAAACCTGAGCTAATACCCATCCAACAAGCCAATCAATGTCACTTCTGTGATTACAAATGACAAGTGCTCGCTCCTTTCCTAAAATTTAACCAAACTTTTCATGAGAATATTCCAAATCTTAAATAGCAAGATTATGAATTAAAATCTCAACATGTAGGGGGAGGGGGGATACTTCATTAGATAATTAAAAAAAAAAAAAGCAATTAAATGTTCCTTACCCATAAGTTCAATGATTTCTTTATCCGCAAATAGCTCAACCTGCCACATACCCTTGTGATTAAATAATATGTACACATGGATCATTATTCATTACATTATTAATGTATTTCCTGTATTCTTGTGTCAATTCACAAAGACATTTAAAGGCCGCATCTGCATTTTTTATTTAAAGTATAAGTTACGCAACGTGACTCGATGCCCTGAGCTATTGGTTGGGTGTAAGCGTCTTACCGATTGAGGTGAGGTTCGTTGTCTTCTTGCACTTTTTTGGACAAAATATATTTGTGTTTGGTTTACAAGAAAATAATAATATATAACCATGAATATGATACTTAGAGAACACCTTATTATTTGCCCACCAGTCGAAAAGCCAAATGAGCTCCAATGATAGTAGTTCCATGATTTCCTTATTGATCCTTCTATAAGCATTTATTGATAATGGACGAACAAGGACATAAAAAATTGCCTGAAATTTATGGCAAGTAAAAGAACAAAAAATTAGGGATAATTGACCTAAAATACATGAACTTTCTTTGAAATTCTAATTTTGCACATGAATTAAAAATTCTACCTTCAAATACATAAATTTTCGGTTGATCTGATTTTTCACACGGTAAACATTTACTGCCATGACTTCTTATCTTTGTGCACATTATAATTTGTGCAATTACATGATTACTATACAATTAGAATGTACTTAGTAGCATATCAATTTTTATTGGAGACCTTGAACGATGAAAGAGTGTGTCCCAATGATACCGAAAATGTTTGCCGTGAAAAAAAATCAAAATAATTGAATGTTCATATATTTGGAGGCAGAATTTTTATTCATGTGCGAAACCACATGACACAATTACATAACATCATGCATGCATTAAAATACTCTCCCAATTAAGGTTTAAAACTTGAATGAATCAAATTCCAAATTCCAAAGATAGCCTCTTACACCACACTTATTTAACTCTTGAACTGAAAACTGCTAAAAGGAATTGAATGCATAGAATATTTGTTAAAGTCTATGACACTACAAAATAAACCATGTGCTATGTGGATCCTATTAATTTCCATAGAACCATTTAGTGATTTTTTACTTTTAAAAAAAATATTGAAAAATGTATCACGTGTGCCTAGATAATTGGGGACATGATTTTTCTACATTTTATTTTTGCATCGAGATTGGTCAACCACTATAGATGAAAAGAAAATGCAATATGCATTTAAATTTTCCTTTTTCTAGTATATTTGATTGTTTGGCTTCTACTAGAAAAATCAGCAAAAATAATCGATGTGTGCGTCTAATCAGAAAGTCAAAGCAAAGTTTTTGAAGAGTGATTTGAAGAAACTACCAAATCATGAGATGCCAAAAGCAAAAAGATGTATTTTTCAATCCATGAGAAGGTGAAAATTCAATTTCGTGTGCAAAATCAAAAAAATTCAATTTCATGTATTTGTTGGCTGAAAATTCAATTTCGTGTGCAAAATTAGAAAAATGTTATAATTCGTATATTTTTTGGGTGAAAAATAAAATTTGTGTGCAAAAATTCGAACGCAATTCTAGAAAAATGCAAAGTTAGTATATTTACAGGCAATTAATCCAAGCAAATAAAAAAAAGGAAAACACACATGTCACATTTTTTTTTTTGGGGGGGGGGGGGGGTAAATACACCCCCTTGCACCATGGACAAAACCTGAGTAGGGGTGGACGTAGGAAAGAAAAAAGACTTTATGGGAGTATATTCTCTAAATTTTGAGAAATATTTCGAGACTATAATTTTTCTATAACTTATTTTTGGTTAAAGGGACTTTTGCACAATAAAATAAAATCTTTCTCATTTTAAAATGTGGGGATCTAGGCTATGCCTTCGTCAATGAATACACACATCATTCTAAATACCAAAACCCATCTTCTACAATTAGAACACACCTTTTTTGGGTACTTACGGAGATCTCTTATATAATCTCCCCAATTTATCATGTCTCCATGTAGACATAAAGAAAATCAAAATCTTCAACTAAGAGTTTCAACATAGGATTGCCTCCCTCACATGTCACCTTCAAATATTGCAACTCAATGCTATTCAAAAAATACAAAAGTTCATGTGCCCCCAATTTATATATACATCACTCAAAATTATAAGGTGATGAGGTTGAGCCCATAGAAAAACTCAAAGACATGAGTCGAGCGAGGGGAGCCAAGGCGCACTCGGAACAAACTCATAGAAAAAGACAAAATTGTTTCCAGCAACATTATCTATCTATATATTAAAATCAGAGCCGAGGCAGAAATGCTTGATGTATATATCATCTGGCGCACAAGAGACCACCTCTTCATCAAATCCATATATATCTTGAATTAGTTATATGGCTTTTTATTCAAAGATCGATCACAAAAATCTTGCAAGATTCATAAAGATGAATAGCACTAGATTATACCTGAAGAAGGTTAACAATGAGGCCCGACAAAATGAAGAGGAGACCTAAAGGGAGGATCACTACCGCAGCGATCGCCATTATAGATGCAAACAGCAAGATTATCTGCTAATTTTCATGAAAATATTGTTCGAGAAGGAAATATACGAATTTTTTACTAAAAGGAGATGAACAATATTTTTTACTAAAAGGAGCAAATCTAAGTTTGTCCGGAATTTATTGTGAATGGATCGAATGAGTTAAGAGAGATGGATGTTTGTGCGAGAATATAGGAACAAAAAGAAGTGGTTAATGCAAATTTATTCAAAATGTCTCAGATTGTTTGTATATATTTTAGATATGGTGTAAGAAATCAAATGCATGTAAATTATCAGTTAGAGAACTTCGGGATGAGATCCAGTGTAACGCATTTGGTGTACCATTCCATGTACCACTTTCATTTTTCTTTATTTTTTTAAAATATATTTTCATCAATTTTTTATTATAATACTGTGAACAATATTAAACTTTTGTTTCAAAAAAATAAGATTTTAAAAACATTATATACCCTAACTTTGAATTTATCAACCCTAAAAATGAATTATAAACCACTAAAAGTGAAATTAAATGATAAAAAAATAATTATAAACCACTAGACACCCCTTTCTAACTCTGGTATAAATTTGAAAGCTAAAAGATGTTTTTTAATAGGGCTACAAGTTGATGGAAACTACTACTTCAAAGCTATCACTTATACAGTGACAGGTTTGAGCAGAGTTGGAATTAAATTTGAGAAAAATAGTTTGGGCTGTAATTAATTCATAGAAAAATTGTCAATGATTTTAGACATCCTGATCTAGCTTTGGTAAAATTTTGGAGGCCAAAAGATAAGTCTAAATGGGATTACATGTTGAGGAAAAAATCTACTTCAAAACTGTCACTTGTATAGTGGCAGTTGGAAGATGAATTGAAATGAGGACTTTTTAGATAGCCAAAAATTAGGAGAAAATTTCAGGAGCTAGTAGACATCAATATCTATCTTGGGTGAAGTTTTTAGGGCCAAAGGATGTGTACAAGTTAGGTTTTTAGGTGTTAAAAGTTGTGTCTCAAAACAGTCACTTGCACAGTGGCAAGTTTTGAGCAGGTCTACTAATTAAATCAAGAGAAATACTTTTAGATTGCCAAAAATTGTGAAAATATTTCTGAACAGAGAAGACACCTATATCTACACCTTGTAAAATTTTCAGGCCAAAACGAGGAGGTTTAGGTCGCCGGAAAAATGAAACAAAAAAGGGACAAAAGCTGTCAATTTCTAGGAGTTAGCATTTTAATACCAAAATTTGGAAAATCATACCAACACATCTCAATTTTCGAATTTCTCCAACTTATACAATTCAACCACATCACCAATGCTCAATTTGGACAAATCAAAATCACCACATTATCATCTCAAATCAGTTTATAATCTCAAACACCTCAAAATTATGATCAATCCAACATACACCACAATCAACACCAAATCCTCTCAACTAAAGCACATATCTACCATATAAACATATAAATCTCCAAGATTAACATGGATCTACACATTTATACATATTTCCACACTCATACTCACAAGAACACCAAGTAAAAATCATCAAGGTCAAATATCTTTTAGATCAATTGCTAGATCTAACATGCAAGCACATATACACCTCAAGGGTGGTCTAAAACCTCATGTTCTTGTCTATATGTTTAATTCATGTAAGGGATGATCTTGGGGCTGAGGTGTTACCAACTTGAGTTGAGAAAATGAAGAGGAAAGGAGGAGGAGGCGACGACGTGGTGGCTTCGGCTCGGCCGTAGCTTCTTGCTCCTTGTCGGTGACTCCTTGACCGAAGCTTGGAGAGGAGATGGAGACTTGATTCATGAGTGAAAGAAGGAGATGAGATGATGTTGGTGTGAAGCTTGAGGATGTTGGAGGTGGTGATGAGAGTGAGGGAGTTGGGAGGTTTGTGGATTGTAGAGAGAGGTGAGAGCAAATGGGTGTAGAGAGAGAGGGTGAGAGGTGAGAAAATGAAATAAAATGGAGAGGGGTGCCTATTTATAATGGAAGAGATTTAATCATGCTAATTTAGATAATGACACATGGCTAATGAGGTGTTGGATGCATAAGATGCCAACAAAATATGATAATAAATATGCTAATGAGATTTAAAAAAATGTGATGAGGAAATACGTGTGTAGTATTTTTCTATTAACAAAATGAGGATGAATAAAATATAGGATGACAAAATGCATGTGGGTAATAATTTAAATAAATAAATATGATGATACGAAATGTGGTGTAAGGAATAATGTAGGGAATAAGGTGAGGGGGTTTTCGAAAATATATATATGAGTGGGGATAATTTGATGTGCAAAAATATTTTGCCCAATTGATAAATTTGTATTTAAGTAATTATAGAAGGAAACACATGCTTGTGGGTTAATTTGACAATGATATTGGGTTGAATGTATTTTGTGGGAAATATGTTGGTAAAATTTTATTATTTAAAAGCACATGGGATTGTGCAAAATATTATATCACCAAAGTATTTTGTAGGAAAAATATATATATGTGAGTGTGTGAAAATGTAGAGGTAGGGAGTGATTTTGTTTTTATAAGAGACATGGTTTTGAAAATAAGTAAATTAATACCATGGTTTATAAAAAAAAATTAGGTGTAGAGATTTTCATGCAAATGCAATAAAAATGATGTTGTTGGTTTTATAAAGATATATTTGAAGGAAGAATGGTGATGTGTCAAGTGGAGAATAGTGACATTTGAGAACTACATATAGTAATAATAAAATGATTTTGTCGTGTATATTTTGATTTTAGATATAATATTATGGAGGAGAGAAATTTAAAGTATAGTATGAGTAGTGTAGAGATGAAAATTATTTTATTTTAATTCACATGGTATAGGGATCAATACCATGGTCTTAGATTACAAAAAGATAGGGAGTATTCCCAATGCAAGAGAACAAGAATAAATAATTATGTTACTTTTGAAAATATGAAAAATGGAGGAAGTATGGTGTATAAATTTTTATGCAAGAAAATAGTGGTTAATAATGCTAGGATTTGGAATAATGGAATAAGAAAGAATGATGTGTCAAGTTATGGGGGTATGGCCAAGTGAGGTGGCATGATTTTATGAAATCAAACTTGGATAAAATGAGGTGTTATGCAATTAGGATAAAATCATGTTTTGCAAAATAAAATAGATAAATGACTTCCACTAACATGCATTGACTTTAATGAGGTATAATGGAGGGAAATAAATATGATACGAGGGTAAAGTAAATTGATAATGCTTAAGGAAATAATTATGGATATAGGCGAATGATATGTAATATGTATGAGTTAATAATATGATTTTTAAGCTATTGGGATATGGCTCCTAGTAAACTAAGTTTACTAAATTTGTATAGTTCAAAACAATAAAAATCATATAAGTACTAAAGAATTAAAGTTCTACTAGTTCCTTCTAATCCTCGAAATAACAATTCACATAAATCACAATAATAAAATAACCACATAGAGATAATTAAGTGATTTAAGTTACATAATCCAATTACCGAAATTGGATAAATACATAAATAGAAGTAAGCGTGTTAAAACACATGAGCGTTTAAATAACGCACGTAAAATAATAGTAACGAATTTTTTTTTAAATTCCGTATTTTTGAGCAGCCTGCTTGTTGCAGGCTGTTACACGTATAACATTAAAAAATAATTTAAAAATATTATTAAGCGGGCATCACTCGGGTAAGTTTAAAAAGGAAAATCGAAGATACTTTCCTCTTTTCTTTTTTAAAATAAAAAGGATGACGTTCTTTAGTCGTAAAGAAATAAGTTTGTGACCAAAGAAATGCATCTTCTATGCATCTTCTAGGAAATTACCTGCCTCCTTATATATATGTATATATATATATATGTATTTATTTATATGAAGATATCCATAACGTACTTCGAATTTTTTCGATCAAATCAGAAAGCCAGGACTCTCACGAAAAAGATAACCCAAATCAATGGATTCATTTTCTTCTTTCTTCGATTCGCAATTTTCCTCTCGAAACCGGTGGAGCTATGATTCGCTAAAGAATTTCCGGCAGATTTCTCCGGTTGTCCAAACACATCTTAAACAGGTTTCCTTTTTCCTCATTGATTCTCTGTTTCGTAATTGATTAATTTATTGGTTTTCAACTCCTTACGTTCTGAGCTTTGCCCCCGAGGATTATAGTGTTTTTGGTGTGTGTACTTGTTGATTGGGCAAAGACCTAATTGAAATCTAATTCGATTTCCTTTTTCTTTTTACCCGAAATTTGACTCTCGATTTATGAGGGTGATTAGTATTAATCAGAATCTGTTATGTTCTCTTGGCTACGATTAGTTGCAGTTAGTCCCGGAACGGCAGATTTTTGTGATCGATGAGTTTTGAATATATTTCCGGACAGACTTTCGTTTTTGGGGTGGTTGAATAATCGAATTTCGCTATCATCTGTGGACGAAATAGTTGTTTATAGAATGTCAATTAACCCTCTGATTTACTCCCTCCGAACCATTAGAGATGACCCCTACTTTATGGGCTCGGAGATTAATGAAATGTTGTAGTAAGGCATAAAATGTGCAGGACCCACCAACCTTTTTGAGTTTTATGTGTAAAATTTTTGCCTTTTTTGGAAAGGGCCATCTCTAATGGATCAAACTAAAATGGCAAAAAGGGTCATCTCTAATGGTTCGGAGGGAGTACTATAACTGAGCTTTGGTTTTGCTTCTTTGGAGATTTTTAAGCGGTGTGCCATCTTTTATATAAGAGTAACATCTACAGTATATAATATTTATCTTTTTATCACTATATATATATATTATATTGGTTTTGTATATTGGATACAAGATAGAAATTCTTTTGCACCTGAAATTCTTTAAGATTGTGATAAAACTTATTTATTTTTTAAATTCAATAAATTTTACATACCATTTTTCCTAATATTATAGAAAAGTATGTGAAATATGAAGTTATATTGTGTTAAACTCAATGCAAAACTTTAGTCAAATTTTATTTTTACTTTCACTAAGCGGCGCCATAAAGTTGAGATCATGTTTAAATTCCCTAAAGACCGTAGCTAAATGGGTTGATTATTTATAAAAATATTAATTATTATAGTCAAATTTTATGCTTAATCAAGTAAAAGTCTTTTTCGAAATTTAGTCCAATTTCAAGGAGCCATGTGGCATAAAAAATTGTGAACGTGTAGGACTAGATCTCCCTTGGCCTTCTGTACAGCAGAATCCCCAAATCAAACGCCAAAATTCCAACTTAACTTAACTTAACTTAACTTAACTTAACTACCACAAACCCTACTTCCACTTGCCATCTTTCCAACTCAATTACTTTCTCGTCGGACCAAATTGCAATTATATATGGTTGGACAACCCACAACATATATCGCTTTCAAACATTTTCAATTTTGATGTCGATAGCACGTCGGAATTCGATCTTTAACCCACACTCAACTCGCCACGTACCATAGCTAATGTTCATTGGACAATAACTGGAGCGTCCCGAGCCTGATGAAAAACTCGGAACTACTGTTGGAAAGCTCTTGATATATGGTTGTTGTACTCTGACACTCCATAACTATTTTCAGGGTTGGACTTTGGATTTCAATGCCACAAATGGTTAAATTTGGGATGAATCTTATTTCGGACTAAATTCTAAAACTTATAATATTCAGACATTCTTCCGTCAAAGTTTTGTTTTGGGTGAAATTCATAGTTTTACGATAATTTGTGTTGACGGATACAATAAAAGATCCAAACTCACTAGTCTACTTCTTTCTCTCTAATCACAATATATTAATCAATACTCCAATTAATATAATTTTTACTTACGTGCGACAGCATTGTATCAAAGTGCGAGTCTTTCACAAAGAAATTAAAATATAAAAGAAGACCTTTTGTTGGTTGTGGGTGCTTTATGGTGCAGAAATGGTAATGTAATTATAGCATGTGGAGAGTGGCAATATGTTGCTAGCCATATTGAAGAAACCAAAGAATTTTAGAGTGTTGGTTGGGGGACCAAAATAATATATACTGATGACTTGCTGTTTATGATGTATTGCCACTCCACTAGAATATATTCAACAATGCTTTCAACTTTTGCTGTTGAAAACTCCTCTCCCACCACTACTCAATTATATTCAAGCTTTTCCCTTAAAGTTTGATGGGATTTGACTTTTTCATTATATTTCCAAAATACATTTTATCTTCCATGTGTTTTGTCATATCTCCTGATCTCTTTATTGTTTTTCCTATATTCTCCACTGAATTATTGAGATTAGCAATTGAGTCATAACATTAAGATGTAATGCAAGATCGATCTTTTTTCATGCAAGAATATTGAACAGAGTGACTTTAATTTGGGGGTGACAATATACAATTCTAAGACCTTATACGTTGGAATCGTGTATTGCACTTGCTCGAATTTACAAATTACAACTTGAAACAACACTGTAGAAGATGAAATTATAAAAGAAGCTAACTGAATTAACGTAAACAAATAAACACAAATATTTTCGTGAGACCTGCCGCATGAAATGCGGCGGGCGTTCACACGGCGTTTTTATATATTCCGCTATTTTCGTGTATTACATAAATGCGCGATGTGGTGTAGCAGAGCTCGACCCGGCCTTAAGTGCCCAGACCTTGACCACAAGGGATCGTTTCCAGTAGCAGCATCTCCACAGGAGCTTCATTATTTTTTTTTTATTTTATTTTTTTTATTTTTTTTATTTTTTTTTCTTTTCGTTTTTCCCTTTTGTTTTTCGATTTTTATGTGTTTTTTTTATATTTTTTTTATAAATTAATTAAATCCCACTAAAATGTATTATTTTCTTAGTGCTTTTTTTCTTTTCTTTGTGCTTTAATTTTATTGACACTTTTAATTATATAACATGACACTCTTAGTGTATTAAAATGACACTTTTAGTTATATAAAAATGCACTTTAATTATATAATAAAGTACCAATTGTTTGCCGCTCCTATTCTAAGCCATGAGTCGAGCGAGGGGGAGCCGAAGGCGAACCCGGACCGAGCTCAAAGACAAAATTATTGTCGGTCTCATTATCTATAGATCAATTTTTAAAGCCGAATGTGGAACCGTTTGTTGTTTGCCGTCCCCTATTATTTGTTTGCCGCACCCTATTATTGTTTTTAGGGGGCACTATTAGTTATTCGAAATGACACTTGTAGTTATATAAAATAACATTTTTAGTGTTTCAAATTGGCACTATTTCTATTATTGTTTTTAGTGGGGGCACTATTATTTATTGAAAACGGCACTTATAATCATATAAAATGGCACTTTTAATGTTTCAAATCGGCAGTCATCATCATAAAAAATTGGACTTTTCGTAAAAAAATTGGCCGGTCAACGATCAACGCGGGCCGTTGACCAGTCACACGGGCTGCGGCAGGTTGCACCAGAGTGTGCCTCATTATCATACTCCCTCCCATTTTTTTTAATTGACATCCTAAGTTTGGGCACACTTATTAATAAAATAAAATTATACCTAGATTAACCTCATTTAATAATTAATGATTCTTTGACTATCATTATATTGGTGTGAAAATACAATGTACAAGACAATTTTCAAGAAAACAAAACTACTCCAATTCTAGAGTGCATACAATAATGTGAAGAATGTGAAGAATTTCTAGAGTGTATACATTAATTACCTATATTAATTAACAAGGATATGTGAAATAAAAATGAGAACGACACTAATTTTAATTATAATGCAAACTTCAAAACGTCAATTATTAAAAATGGGAGGGAGTATTATTCTTCCCTTGAAATTGTCCAAATTTAATTCAATTATCAGCCATTTATTGATAAATAAATTGAGCATTAATTCTTATTGGCCAATATCCAGATTCCAAAGAAGAACCTTTGAATTCCCTAAAAAAAAAAAAAAAGAAGAAGAAGAAGAACCCTTGAATTCCCTCAAAAATGTAAATGAGGTCACGACCTTCCACCACGTCTGAAATATATATATATATATATATATTTTTTCATATGATCAGATATTTGTATATCACATGAAAATAAAATATAATAATAAGGTCTAGTTTCATTGCATTTTAATTATTATAGTTTATCAGATCTAAAGCAAAGTAATCATCTTATTTTATTTTGTCTCTCTCTTCAGGCCTCAACGTGCGGAATGTTTGTGCAACTTACTCAAACTACGAGGAAGTAGACACGAAACAAACAAATAATAACAGTTTCGATTATTTTACTTGAAGTCCTAACATGCTAAACTGGATTTAATTAGTATACTGCTAATATATATACTTGAAAAATAAAATTTAATTATTGTACTATGATCATAATGAAGTACGTATTAATTATTCAACTTGCTAATTTCATTATTTAAACATAACTGTATGATGTTAATGAAGTATTAATTACTTTTTACTCGAGCATGATGTGCCTGAAGAAATAAATGAATTCCATTTGATTTATCCACATGAAAATAGACGTGATCGGAACTAGCTGACCCAAGCGCAATGAACTTTTCCAAAATTCGGGTCAAGTTGAATCATCCGAAAATGATCCAGGCCTAAATAAATGGAACCCAATCAAATCTACAATACACTTTTATGATACCAGTTATCTAGGCATGGCAAAGCCCACCAGGCTTTGACCATGTTGGATGGACCCGGTCTAAAATTAAACGGGGCTAAAATGATAAATCGCTAGGTTCAACCCGTGTCATCAGACCATGATGAATCAGGTTTGGCTTGTTTTACCAACTATACATGAACGTTACATACAAAATAAGTTACATAAATAAAATTTGTGGGTCAACATTCATGGTAGTTATTAGGATGATATATTGAAAGAGAGAAACAAAAAAAAAAGAGAGAGATTAATGGGAAGAAGGAGATGTGCAGTTTGATGGATTAGATATAATTTACGATGCATGGTATGTTACTTGGTTGGGTGGGCTTGGTCTTGGTCCAATACTTTGTTTTAGAGGCGGTCTTATCTTATGATTATTGACATTCCCTTATAACAAAATTAATCTCGAATTAATAATGTCGAAATAATTTAATCTTGAGCAACCGAACATCCATAATATATATTTAATGAAATACATTTTGACTAGTTTTAATTGAAACGTATTTACAAATTTAATTTAAATTTTTTATTATATTTTACAAGTAAAACGATGTTTTGGATAAAGGAATGTCACGTCAAAGTCATGTCAAATTCAATATTGACAAAAATTCAAATAATTGAAAAGGGTAACAATATGTGATCAAGTTCGTGTATTTATTGACGATTTTCAAAGTTCGCTACACTCAAAATTATACATTAGCTATTCCTTTTTTTTACTAGATTAGTTCTCTTTATGCTAAATTAATTTCATGAATCTTTAATACTATATCAGTTAGTACTGGAAACACTATTAGCCTCTTTCAAGAAGTGGGGGTTACTAATTAATTCGGTGGATTGATAGAAAAATTAATGTTAAAAACACGCAATCTTAGTGTTCAAGTCTTTGTGGAATCAAAGAATCTCCTTTGGTATTAATTTGACGCGAGCCATCTAACTTCTTCTAAAGCTATAAACAATCTTACTGGCTTCAACAAAGAAATCTATTACTAATATTCTTGAAAACAACTTCACAATCTGCGACCTTTATAATTAAACTTGCAATACTTTTAATTTGGTTCTTTTCTTTTCTAGTACTATTTAACTGCATTTGTTTGGGGTTAATTTATTCTGTTTCTATATTAAGTTCAAATTAAACTTCTTTAGTTATAGGCTTATAGCTAGTATATATGCGATTTCGTACATATGAATACGTGAGTCAAATTTTTAATAAAGTTGTAGTATGAGATGCACTGTTCTTGAGCTTATACACGTACATATGAATATATGTGAGAAATATTTCACTAACGTGATAAATGCATATGTGATGAGCTTCAACGTTTTAGGTGTAGTACAATGTTTAAACTACTAGTAAACTTGACGTACCTTCCTTTTTCATGATTTTTCTGAGGTATATAACCTTTTTTTTATGATAATTAATACCAAATGAAATAATGCACGCAATCTATTTAATTACGCATGGGGTTGAGTTTATGTATAATATGACATTTTTTACTGAGCAATGCGAGTAATGACAACAGCACATATTGCTTTCAACTGATACAAAAGATTATATCAATTTGATTTGTTTCTTTCCATACAAAAATATTATGGTATCCGAGTGGTTATATATGTAATTAATTAATTATGGTCACTTTGATAAATATAGTATCCGAGTGGGATACTTTCAGTCTCTCAATTCAATAAAGGGTGCTGACTAAGTCTTATATATATGACAATTTTCATATCTAATTCTGAGAAACAAGTTCAATTAGGTTAGCAGTTGATTACTTCCATCACCAATATACCTTACTCTGCAACTAATTTAACAATAATATCAATTCATTGGTGTGAAATGTATTGTTTTCTTTTATTTAGAACTTATCATTAGATGAGTACCCTTCTTTAATTTCGTACCATTTTTTTTCCCTTTAAGTTATCGTATGAGGATTTTAACGAGATTAACTTGAATGGTTTAGATTAAATGTGACCTCTGAGGTCTGGTTAGGTTTTCTTTCTTTCTTATACCCATAACTCTATCTGCTCATCCATTGTTTTTGTGGATGATATTTGTAAGCACTCGATCTTCGTACAAATTAACTCATATTGTAATTAGATCAAAAGTGTTACTCAACTCAAAAAAAATTATACTCCATCCAAGTATTATATATAAGGGGTGGTATAATACTATAAAGTTTTCCCCACACAGAAATAATGTACCATGCCTCTTAAATTATGTAGGCATTAAATGCAATTAATAATGCCTTGAGGCACACTCCTGTGCAACAGGTCGCAGTCCGTGCGACCGGTCAACGACCTGCGTTGATCGTTGATCCGGCCGTTGACTTTTCGATTTAAAAAAAGAAACCATTTTTTTTATAATGATAAGTGTCAATTTGAAACATTAAAAGTGTCATTTTATATGACTACAAGTGCCGTATCCAATAAATAATAGTGCCCCCGTAAAAACAATTATAGAAAGAGTGTCATTTTGAAACACTAAAAATGTCATTTTATATAACTACAAGTGTCATTTCGAATAACTAATAGTGCCAACTAAAAACATAATCAGGGGCGGCAAACAACAAATGGCTCCGCCTTCGGCATCGAAAATTAATATATAGATAATGAGACCGGCAACAATTTTGTCTTTGAGCTTGCTCCGGGTTCGCCTTCGGCTCCCCCTCGCTCGACTCATGGCTTAGAATATGAGCGGCAAACAATTGGTGTTTTAAA
>JAYJMF010007273.1:0-23299 GCA_036873715.1 Salvia sclarea
AAAGAAAAGAGTCAGCGACTCAACGCCGCAGTTTGGGATTTGGGAACGAAGAGAATGAAAATTTTATTTTTAAAAGCCTGAAACGATGAATAAAAAACATATCCATTGCTATAACACTTTTTACATGTAAGTCACTTTCTAATTTGTCTTTTTTTTTTTATTTATTGCTTTCTTTATTTTTTTCTTCTTCTTCTTTATCTCTTTCTCTTCAAAGCTTCAACATTTAGCAAACGCAGCCGCATCCACTCAAATTCATTTTTTTCGTCTCCTTCTCTGTAAATTCAGCCCCTGTCATCCTCTATCTTCCGACGATTCGCTCTTCAACATCGTTAATTCTGCAGGGGCTGAAGCTAATTTTTCATATTTAACAAAAAAAAAATCAGTAGTAAAATAAATAAATAGAAAACCTTGGCAGGGGCTTAAGCCCCACCCTGCTCCTTCCTGTGTCCGCCTATGGACGTGGTGTTAGTCTTTTAAATGTATTGATGCTAGCCTGTTTCGCCTCTTGGAAACAGAAGTGGATATTGTAATGGGTCATAACATCCATAATAATGCTTTATTCTGTGCCTTTCACCTGAGTGAGCATGAACTACAATATCTCACTCTAATGGTATATTTTCATTATTTCCCTCAACTCATATAGTTGCAACTTGATTTGCATGTGGAGAATTGTATACCCTTTGATTGATATCTTTTGATATATGAAGATGAACATAATCCATCGAAGGATAGTCTTTCAATCTTCGAATAAATTTTGCATATGGGTTGACCTCCAAAATTTTCATGAGCATCCTAACAATTGATCTGATATATTCTAATCTTGCATTATGTTCATTCTATTCTCAACCTCACTTTTGGGTATCGTAAAAGTATAGTTGAAAAAAACCATGACTTGTATTTTGAGGGATCAATGCGGGAAGATCATGGAAATCATTCCTTGTGCTCGAAAAGAATACACTCCTCGTCTCGCGGATGCGAGTTCTTTACCCAATTTTACACCAAACGAAGTAAATGAGAATATACTATACAACTCATCAGGTACTTCGAAAAATGCGAGTTTAACTTTTTCATTATCGCAACAAAAGGCAAGAGGTTCATATTCACATCTTCTAGCACTACAATGAATGCAATTAGGAACCTTTTTTATTCAATATAAATGAATTAAAATACATGCTTTATCTATGTATTATCCCAATATCTTGGGATGGAAAATATATATTTTTGTATCTTGAAAAAATGTTTTACTTACTATTCAAATCACTTGCATTTCGTTTACATTTATTTCTCATGTATAACTTTCTTCTTTCTCGGTATACGTCTTTAACTGTGATGTGTAAACATAAACATTACATTAGAATACAAAATAAAGCTTATCCCTACAAAAATTAATAATTACTACAAGGTCATGTACAATTTGAGGTCATATATTGAATTATAACTATATTTATTTTTAATTTAAATTTATATTATAAAATATTAACATCATCAAACACCTTCCTTCTTACCTGAAGATGAGCTTGATTTGCCCAATTCCATAATACTCATAATTTATATTCAAACTGCAAAATCTTATAAAGGGCATATTAGGGTTGATACAAAATATCAAGAATACTCGCTCAAACGAACATCAACAACTGATCAAGGTAAGAAGTACAACTTATCGGTTTGAAGTTCGACTTTAACTTGTTGTTTGGGTCATGTTTGGGTTTGAATATTTTAGACGGGTTTACCTTTGGGAAATGTTTAATGGGTGGGTACCCAACCCATTACCATTCCTACTTAAAACCATTTAATATGGGTGTATACGTATTGCAACACATATAAATTTATACTAATTTAATTACTCATTAATGCAACAATAGATTTATACTATTATATATTGGAACATTAATTTTCTTAATTTTATAAGTTAATTTTCGAGAGCTCAATTGAAGTCTATCAATATAATAAATAAAATATACAACTATAGCTCTTCTCTTCCTATTGGGTCCGATTTGTTATTGAGTCTGTTTAAAGTCATCTAACTTTTTTTTCCTTTCAATTAAAAGTTTTTTGTAAAATTTACATTATTTTAATTTTATGTTTGTTATTTTGAATTTGTTTATACTTACAAATTATTCAGGATTTAAAGTAATATTTACCATATTTAGATAGAGTATTTATCTTTCTTTCTTTTTCTAAAATTTCCTATCATCAAGTTCCGTGATATATATTAAGTTTTATAAATAATAAAGAGTCCTTGTAGTAATGCATGCACTTTCAAAGTGTTTAGATGTTTAGAATTCGATTATGGTTATATACATATGCTCTTAATTATTTTTAATTACTATCACAACTATTATTGATACCATCATCAAGATTTAAAGATAAAATTAGATTCATCGAGACAAATCCCGTGGTCTTGTGAAATTTGATGAGTATTTATATATTTTCAATGCATAAAAAAATTTGTAATATATAAACTTTTATCTTCCAAATAGTATTATTTAATATCGTAAAGGTATCAAGAAAAATTTGGCCAATCAAATATAAATTTATTAATTAGAATTTTTTAGAGATATATGGTGTTAAAGAATGATGACTATCTCACCGGCTTCTTAGAGGGCTTTTTCTTTCCCTACGCCGATATAAAATAGAATGTCGTTTTATACCCCTTCAAAATATAAAAACTAAATTTCGTTGAAAATTTGGATAAAACACTCAATAAAATGAAATTGTAAAGCACTATTAACCCAACATGTAGCTAGCAAAATTGTACCTTGATCCACCATGGGGCCAAGTTAATTGCCCACTACTAATGTAGCAAGCCACATGGGCAGGAAAGTCAACCCTTAAACAACTATATTTTGATCGAATATTCAAATTAACATTAATACATCATTATTAAGTAGAAACTATTATTATTAACAAATAGTCTCGTCCCAATAAATGCGACTTAATTTTCTTTTTGGATTGCTCCACTAAAAGTGACTTGTTATAAAAATAAATAAATAACTTAAACTTTAAATAAGTGGTTCAGCTATTTTTAACCCTAAATATGTGTATAGTAATAATAAATTTCAGTGTATTAATATCTACTTTAATCGTCACATAATTATGTGCGTTTGTTGGAGATAATGCTCTTGAATCAAGTACAATTGGTGGCTTTAGTTGTATGGAAATTAATATTTATATAGGTAACTCGATATTCTTAATTCTATTAGGAATGGAATTATGTAGTAACAGAAACATGACAATCCATCTACTTCATTGTATTTGATGGACACCACTTGCAAAAAAAAAAAAAAAAGGGTCGGTAATCTTAATTACTTATTTACATATTTGAGAGATCATAAAATTTAAGCATAACATCGCCAAATTAATTAATTAGTTCTTGTGATAAACATATAAAATAATCCTAAAATTTGTTCAACCGTGATAGATGAATTCAATTGGCTCTCGAAAATTAATTTATAAATTAAGAAAACTAATGTCGTAATCTATACTAATAGTAGATTAATTAGGATTAGGTGTTAGAATGGATATATATCAACTTTATAAATATTAATAGGTAATTGTATTTTCTAAAAATTGTTTTTAAAATTAAATATATAACAAGGGTATATTAGGCAAATCAATATTTTGTCACACTGGCTCTTTTTCTATTAGTATAGATTAGTCCTCTTGAGATAATTTAATGGAGTATTTCACAGTCAAACTTTTAAGTTGAGCAATTAAATACATATAGTCATATTGAGTAAGAACATTATTGAATTTAAAAAACAAGAGAATCCATGTATACATATTGCTATATAATATCTAAAAGTAGAGAAAGGAGAGGAAACATTAAAGTTGTGCCAATGATTCTTGAACTAGCAACTAAGCAAAGCATATAATTAAGCTAACAAAAAACTTACTGAACGATAATAAAATGTATCATTATTATAATCGCTAATCCCCTTTTTAAGCTATAGTCCAAAACCTCTTTTTTATGGGTAGGTCAATATCAAAATCTCTTGCATACATCTTCAGTAATTTGATAAGCAACTCTAGCTTATTTGGATCACATTCTTGATAAATATAAAAGTAGAATTATAACTACATCAATCTTCCACCAAATGCTTGTTGCTTTGTATTTTAGTGATGATGCTGATGAAGCTTTCAACGACCTGCGTATATAGGAAATAAAATAAGGGCAACAAAAAAGGGATCGAGATGTTTATATGCTCGGCAAGATAAGTATCATGAAAAGTAGCATTATTTATGTAGCAAGCACTCGTGAAATAAAAATAATGCAATCCAAGTTTGATTAATTGCATACTTACATGGATGATGTAACGAAAGAACATCTTCCATAACCTGCGATAAAAGATGTATACATATATTAGGAATTGTGTTAACAAACATATATATTAACTATCTTGTATTGTTTGGTTGCATACTAAATATTGTATAATATTAATGTTAACTACCCATCGACAATTTGAATAGTAAAGCATATATATAGGGGTTGGTTACCGTGAGATGACATTTTTTCGTGAGAATGTGCGAATATTAGGGAAGTTGCACAAAATGTATAATTATTTTGCACAAAATCAACAAAGTTGTGCAACAACTTTATACATTATGTGCAACATTATCATAGTGTAACAACCGAATACATTTTGTGCAATAATTAAATATACTTTGTGCAATAATATTCATGTAAAAATAAATCTTGCACAATCGAAAACAGATCTGATCCATTGATCTTCCAAGTTCAATGAACGAAAATCCTTCTCATTTATCACGAAACTTGCAAATACAACATTGTTTTGGAGGATAGAATAGCACGCATTAGAAGCACAAAATCATAACCTTCAAATTTTCTAAGATTGATAACATTTTGAAATCTATAATGTACTAGCTAGAGATAACAATTAATATAAAGCACTCACTAGGATTAAGGCGAGTAAGAGCCGCCGTCCCTCCAAAGTGGCAAGCAATGGCATTGTTCCCATTTTGCTGGTAGTAGTTGTTGAAAGCATATGATGCATGGGATAGAAGTGTGTTGGGCTCGAAGCACGGGCCCCCGGCCTGTATGGCGCGGCAATCTGCTTTGCCGAGGCCACAAGCCCAATCCAATGCGATCTTGAGATCGCCTTGGGGGACACCCGGTCGAGCCACACACCAATTAGTGCCAGGCCCAGCCAAGAATGTAGTGTTCCCCTCTGGAGGTGATAGACTTGGGATCGGGATTGATGCATCCGCCTTCTCTTGTACTATTATTTTTCTTGCTGAGATTGACCCTAATTTTGGATGCAAGTAGGATTAGTAACCATTTGTTGAGTGATACAAACATTTATACTAAACATAATTATTAAAAGGTGTCTTTTACAAAATGAGTTGAAAGTTAAAATCGGACCTGTTAGTTTTTGGGTTTTGTCTCAATTAGAGATCATAATAAACATATGTAAATGTAAATAAATTAGTGGATCACACCATAATTAAGAATGTAGCAAAAAAGTTGCATGAATCTAATGAAACTTCATGTAGTCATAAAACACATATGAAAAAACATAAAAAGGTAAAAGAAGACATATATACCTAGAAAACATTGCACAATCACAATGTTCAAGAAAACCCAAAGAGTTGTGGTTCCCATATATGTTGCAGAGATGTTCACTTGCAATTCTACCAATAAGTGTATAACTAAGAAGAAAGAAGTTATTTGAGAGTTTGAGAGAGAGAGGAGTTGAGTGAAATGGTGAGAGTACCCTATTTAATGCAGAGAGTACATGAAGAATCAAGACTTTCTTGAAGGGAAATCTTCTCTTTGCTTCCTTGTGTAGTTTTTCCTTTTCCTTTATGCCAGTTAGTGACACAGGAGATTTATAATGGAGAGGACTACAAATCAAATTCTCTATTTTTATATTTGTCTCTACATATATTGATCCAAAATTATAAGATTAAAATACATTACTTACAAATTAGAATTTCACAATGGCTTTATAATTCTATAATTTAATTATTATTTCAAGATCGAGACGAAGATTGTAAAATATTGTTTAGGTTTTACTCAAAATTGATTATTATGATTGTAGTACCAAAAGGTATATAACTTACGTGCTTAGATTATCATTCTAAAGGCCATTATATAGTAAAACTGCACATGATTTGGAAAATTTAAAGGAAATTTGTATTAATATAAACATGGAAATAAATTTGAAATAATTTACTTCAAAATATAGAGGTAACTAAGGTCTGTTTTCTGATTATTATTATTTTTAAAGGGGATATTGCGCCTAAATACATTAACTTTGGCAAAATTCTGGTATTGCACATGACTTTAAAAATCCGTCCCATAATACATAAACTTTATATCCGTTCTGATTTTTAACAACGATGAATTTTTCGGTGAAATAAATTGCTGAGGTGGCGCATTACAATATTGTGTGGCAAAAATAATACCATATCACCTGCCAACTCATATTTCACAATAAAAAGTTAAAAAAATATATTAAAAATGGAAATATGTCTCACTTCTTCTCTCTCCATACACGCACCCACCTCTTCTTCTTTCTCCACCACCGCATTGAAATCAAGCACGCTGGAGTCCCTACGGAGGACATGGCGGCGGCAACCTCCACCACCGCATCCAATACCCATCTCCCTTTCTTTTAATTGAAAAACTCATTCAAAACCCAGAAATTTAAACCCCCAAATAAATTACTTCAAATTCCCTCATCTCCCCTTCTCTCTACACCGTCGGCAATCAGACGACAATCGCCGAAGCCTGCCACCGCCGTGAAGATCGCGGCCTTCTCTCTCTCTCTCTCTCTCTCTCTCTCTCTCTCTCTCTCTCTCCATGGTGACTCAAGCGATGGCGGTTGTTTGTCGAAGGGATATCGATTGCAGTTGAGAGAAGAAGGCGGGCGCGACACGGTGTTGTTCGCTCGGGAGAGGCGATTGTGGTAGCGAAGGGAGAGGTCGCGACGAGCCCAACGATTTTGGAGGTTTTTATTTCCAAGATTCGACTTTTGCAGAGAGAGATGGTGAGATTTTGGGGTTCTGATTTTGGATGATTTTTTTTTTTTTTTTTAGGTTTTCCTCTTGAGGTATGAGATGAAAGATGGTTGAAAAATGGTCGGGTGAGGATCTTGATTCTAGGGATATTTAGATCTGAAGTTAGGAGAGAGAGATGATGATGATGAACTCGGCGGCGATGGCTCGCCGGAGACGAAGAAGAAGCAGCTGCATATGTTTTCTATTCCTTTTTAATTGGAAAAAATGAGTTGGAATTTAATTTGTATTTTTTTATTTTTTATGTTTGTTTTTAAGCAGAACGACGTCGTTTTGTATATTCCGGTGTCCAGAATGTCAATTCCGTCTTCCAACTCAGCTTTTACTCGCCGGAAAATAAACACGTGTTAAAAATCAGAACGGACATAAAGTTTATGTATTCTAGGACGGATTTTTAAAGTCATGTGCAATACCAGAATTTTACCAAAATTAATGTATTTAGGCGCAATAACCTCATTTTAAAAACCCGAAGGTCTCTGTTTATTTTACCTTTTTATAAGTATGCATACTTTGTGATTGTGTGAAATAACGCAGGGAGGCCCGAATTGTCCTAAATGGGCCGAGCCTAATTTAATTGAAATTTGAACAAAGCTTAATAGCGAAATTACAGAAGCCCGTTTTGCGTTAAATATGGACACAGGTGTACGCTAAATTAGTACTATTATAATAATAATAATATGATTGTTTCAGTTCTATTTTGTTTTATACTATGACAACTAATAATCAAATAATAGGAAACTATACAAATCTATTCCTTTACAAATTTTGTTGTATCTGAAAGGTGAGTGGAATTATTACAAACTTGACATGGAATGACGTGAAAATATATGCGCAAAATCGAACTTCTTATAATGTCAAGCAAGTTCAAAACGAGTTCATCTAAAGATTGAATTTTTAAACAAATATTTGAAAATTTGTGGTCAAATAGCATTGAGAATTTGCACATATATCACATCAAATTTGGGATGATTCTACTCTGCTATCAAATGCCAAAAAAATTACTTTATATGATAGTGTTATTAGTGTGAAATATTGAATTACATTAATAATATTTTAGTTTTTTCTCTCATATATGGTAGTGTATATTAAATCACTCAAAATAATTTATAATTTGATTCGATTTTAGCTACATAACCTTTTCACCTTTTATTCCAATAATATTTGTTTATTCTATAATAAGCAAAAACTTTTCATCTATTAAATGTTATAATATGCTATTATCGTAGTGCGACTTCTATGTTGTAAGTGAGAGGTCAAAGGTTTGAGCCCCCACATTCTTCATCCCAAGTAAAAAAATTGCTACTCCGTATTATCTTTTAAAAATATTATTTAGAAAAAATTATCTGATAGAAAAACTATATATATAATACAAATACATAGAAATACATATATACATATTTGTTTATATATATGGAAAATAGTCTGTAAATTGAACTTTACCCAAATTCTCATTTTGCGTACCAGCTCAAAAAATTTGCACGTATATTACCCAACTTTTAATTTAATCTGATTTTGCTCACAACGTTGACTTTCGGCCAAAACCATGGCTGACAATATGTACGTCGTTTGATTGAAGAAATACTAAAAGTTACTTAATATGATGTCATTTGAGTAAAATTTAGCAATTTACAAGTTATTTTCACATGAATAATAAATGTACTTGTGACCTTTCTTTATAGATGAGATGCTAAAGGCACTGCAACGATTATTTAGACAATAGCCCAATTTCCGACAAACAAAAGCTGGCCCAAATTATGTGGGATTATCTTTTTGTGCTTCTTTTTCATGCATTATTTGCATATAGTGTGATAGCGATATGGGAAAATAACAAGTTAGCCCACACCAGACAAACTTATAACCAACGACCCATCATAAATTCGAATTTCACCGATATCTTTCAGATCGAATATATCGTATAATAATATCTTTATATGAGGATCACACATAATTAATTTGAAGCTATTATACAACAACGAGATTTACGGAGAGACTTGTTTAATAGTCGTTTCATATATTTTACCCTCAAAGAAAGAAAAGAAATTAAAGAAAAATTAGGTAATTAATCTTATCCAACCAAATAGAGTATATGTCATAGTTGCTTTTGCAACCACAAGAGACGTTGTGACCCTCTTTGCCCCTAACGGTCTGGCATGCATTCGACCTCTCATTTTCTAAGTCTATAATAAATCATTTTCTTCTTTAAAATCCTCACATGCCCATAACAGTTTTTTGTGGAGATGAGATCCTTATCTTCAAATTAATATTTTATCTCGTATCACTATAGTAATTAGTGTATTCTATAAATTTATTTAAAGTTGGGTAAAAAATTATAGTGCTTGAGAAGCTGGTTAGTACATCTCATGTTTCTAACTACCGAAATCATCATCGATCTTCTTCTTCTTCTTAAATCTTAAGCAGGTTGAGAAGTTGGGGTTTATGATGGAGTATCTAAGTTGGCCCAAATTCCAAACATTGAATTTATTTATTCATTAATGAAACATAAGAGTCTTCGCAGCGACGCCCGCGGTGAGGCGGGCGGTGGCCTGCGCCCGCGGGCGTCGCGCTTTTGCGCCGATGGAGCCCAGGCGGGTGGGGTGGGCGCGGGCGAAGGTGCGACCGCCCAGGCGAGGCGGGCGCCCACCACGCGTCGCCACCCCGTTCTGCCACGTCACCTAGCCATTAAAAAATTCATATATATATATATTTTTAAATTTAAATCCTCATTTTCAACTATATATACCCCATTTTTCATTCCATTTCATACACCAGTCCTCCAATCTCCTTCATTTCTATACCATTTTATCTTCAATTTTTATACCAATCCTCCTATTTTCATCATATTTTAAAAAAATGAATCCGAACGATTTTCCATGGTTTGCTTCCGACCAAAATACATCGGGTTGGAACACAACCCCCGACTACTACACTACCCCCGATTCACACACCAACACCGATGCGGCCATAATCCGGCTTTATGCCATACCAATCTCCTCAAATCGGATATCAAGCGGCGCACTCTCCCGTATCCATTTCCCCACGCTTTCGCCGCCGCAAGCCGATCAACCCATTAGTTGGGCAATGCGTCAATTCACCCGTTTGAAGGGGGTGGCTCCCAACCAACGATCAACTTGGGGGACGATACGGAGACCGCGCCGAGGGGGACGAAAAGGTGGTATGCGCGCCGGCCGCGGCGGACGCGGGTCGGGCTCCTCCACTGACACGCCTCACAAACATCCCTACTCGACGGAGGAGACCGACACACGCTGGCGAGATGTTGGGTCGACGTAAACCACAACCCCATTGTGTCAAACAATCAGAGAGCGGAGGCTATGTGGGGGCGCTTCGCCGAGCGCTACAACAACATCAAGCCGCACGGTACACCGAAACGTACCAGCGAGATGTTGCGCAATCATTGGAAGCGTGTGCATCCGGAGATTAAGAACTTCCAAGTACTACGTCCAAGCGGAGAGCGTCTTGAGGAGTGCGCAGGAGGCCAAGATGTCCTGACGAATGCCATGGCACAATTTTATCAACTGAAGGGTTTTCCCTTCAAGCACCAATCTATGTGGCTTATTGTGAGGAATACGCAAAAGTTCTTGCACGCCACAAGGACCGAAGACTCTGTGAAAAGGTGCAGAAACAACGTCATCGGAGATTGGTCGGAAAGCCAATCGAGTTCGGCATCGGCTCCGGACAACACTGACACCGACGACAATCCTGCTTTTGAGGAGACCTACGGCGGCGGGTCGTACAGGGCGCCCCCTCAAGGTACCCAATTGGCGGCTAGAGGCAGGAGGAGAGGCAAGGCTCTCGCTGGCGAGGGCACCTCAGCTTCACTCGCCCAGAAGCGCGACGAGTTAGCCAAGATTTCTGAGACCTTCGAAATAGCTGAAGTTTACAAATATTTCACGAACGACACGACTCATATGACTCCTTCGCAATTGAAAGACCATTTGGAGTTCTTGGAATTACTCAAGGTGAAGTACGGCATGCATCGGTCCTCCGCTCCCACTGACGACGACACCCACGAGTAGCTTTTTTTATTTCTTCGAAAATTTGTATTGTTATTTTCCAACTATTCAATACAATTTATTTATTTTAAGTAACTAATTGCATAGTTTTAATTTATTTTAGTTAAAAACAAAAATATTAAAAAAAAATGTTAAGCCCTCTAACATGGAGGTCATCAATATAGAGCCCGCGAACTCCGTAACATTTTATTAAAATAATATTACTTTTTGATCAAAACCCTTCATGTTGGAGGGCTTTGTTGCTATCACTGTGAGAGGAGTCTATATAGGCTTAGAGGACTTTATTTAAGTATCTTGGGATTATATGTTCCACTAATTTGATGTGGTCAATATCTTGATATTGCGTTTGTTTCTCCTAAAAAGATTGATAGTCAAGATTTTATGCCTTCCAATAATTGAATCAGATATTCTGGTTTCTATCAATCGTGATGTGAGGTGGGCGCTGAATTTTTTCTTTTTCCACCGCCGATTTTTTGCGATCAAATTAATTCCACCAATGTTCTGGAAGATTAGTTTTATTATAAAGGATTTGCGCAATTAATGTATCTCTCTGCTGTAATTTGCGAGTTCACGTAAAACTGAAATTTACATAGAATGCGTCCTCGTTTATCTTTTCATTTGAATTTTATGTCAAATGATAGTATAAAATATACCCTTTCTTAATTAATTCTTTGAAATCGTGGAAAAGCACCATCTTTGATCCAATTTTCTGAAAATACATATTACACGTAGACTTAAATAACATCTTAGAGTCATTCTAACTCAAGTGTCAAAGTTGAGGCACTCAAAGACACTATTTTGCGAGTGATGATCTGGGGGGGTTCAAATCTCGCTTGCATGCGAGTATTTTCTTAATTTCACATTTGTACAGGTGGTGGTTCGACTAGCTATGTGCAGATAGTTGTCCCACATTTTTACAACATGCGATGTTAGACCTTAAATTAGTACGATATTTATATACTCCATGTATCACTTGCATGTAATTATAGAATGAACTATCTTACAAAGTCAGATATACACACTGACAGTGTGACATTGCACGTATTACGTATATATACTTATCAAACTTCGATTTGATTTATGTTTCATTTTTAATGTGCACATTGTACAAGTCGTACTGTGAATATGATAAATAATACTATGTGCACAATTTATTAACACATGCACAGTTGACTTATTAATGCCACTCAGGAGGAGATGATCAATACTATAAGGGAATAATTGTTTATTTTTAATCTAAACTTTTGGACCTTCTTGCAAATTAAATTAAAATTTTAAAATATTTTATAATTATCTCAATTTTTGAATATTTATATAATAATTTCTCTCTCTCTTATATATTCATTTAATATTGAAACTCAAAATTGATAAAGGGCTTCCAAAATACTCATTAATTGTCTGGATTGTCCTCTCATATATGTTATTAATTTCTTCATTGGATGTTCATTGATAAAGTAATTGAGTCGGAACTTAGCACGAATGAATTAAAGCTTTCTGATGGTTTGTTTTGCAATTGTACATTTTTATCCCACGACAAGTTTACAATTCGAGAAAACAACAAAATAATGAATTTCAAAAGTCTTTAAACGATTTTCAGTTTTTGGGTATCGAATGGATGTATGAATCTCAGGTTCAAATTCGTGCAAGAAATAGGAAGGAATGAAGTTGCTATAAATCAAAAGATTGAAACATTTTGAAAAATTAGATCTAATTTGTTATAGAATTAAATGAGCAATTATCTTTACGTTAAACATCCCCAAAAGAGAAATTAAAGAAAGAGAAAGACTAATTAAAGGCGAAACATTTGCTGAAATCTGAAAGGTGTTTTGTTCAAAATAAACTAGTAATTAATTAGCAAATAATTTATTGTTGATGCCATATTGCCGTGGGGACATGGAAACAAAGCAAACTGCAGTCAAATAGTCAATAATATATTTATATTTAAATATATATTGGTATGTGTGTGTATTGTTTTCCTCAAGAATATATATATAATTTTATTTATATAGATTCCAACTCTTGGATTCTTAACCTATGTATTTTTTCCTATATTTGGGTAGTTCCTGATTTAGCGATTATGGTATCACAATTAAACTAGAGTTAGTACTTGCAATATTATTACAAATTGTAATTTATATGTGGGCAGCTGACTAGGGTTTGTCGATGTGACAACATATATTGTCTGTTTGTCTCCCTATCAAAACAGCGAGAATATTGCTACTGTGTTTCTCATCATTTAATAACCTTTTCTTTATTAATATTTATACTTCATCTTTAATAGATTTGGTAGATTAAAAATACTTTGAATATTGAATTTGCGCCTTTTAAAAGAAACTTTGCATTTTCTGCGAAAGCAATCAAGTTAGCGAAATATCTACGAAACCAGTCGAAAGTGAATTTCGTAACTCATTATATACAACAGTAACCTTTAAAACTCATGATCGCTTTGCTAAATAAAAAGGTGTTACTATTGTTATTTTTGTCACTCCAATATTTTTTAGACTGATAAGTCTAAATAAAATTTAGTTTAAGAAGAGTCGTTACAGCCAGCGATCAAGAAAATAATAATATCAAATGCAATAAAATTTAGTAAGTGTTGACCCTATCTAAAAATTTCTCTACGAACGATTAAAGTATTCTAGTTCAAGGTCCGTTTTAACTATACATATTCATAAATAATGAGTTATGGGATTACGTGTGAATTATCAAGTGTACGTCGTATTTGAAAAATGTAATGTAATCTTAACAAAACATTATGTAATCTTATTGTTTTTAATTTTACTTTATTCACATATCCCATTAAAAAGGTAGGATTAGAGCGTTCCTAATAATATATTGTATCGTGTAGTCCGAGTTCTTTGACATCCAAATGACACCCACATCGACGCAAAGTGCTATAGTGGGCTTAATATCTTCAAGTGTTAAATGCCCAATTCTTTTAATGAGAATGTTGTAGGGGAGAGTTTTGTATGAAACAATCTCCCTTTAAGATGGATCAAGATCCAGATTCAAACCGTATAAAATGATATTATGAATAAACATCAATAAAATTATAAGTAGCTACTCAAAAAAAAAAAAAAGTAGGTAGCTTAAATATGTCTTTTAGATTCAAATATTGACATCCTCAAAGTAAGATAGCATGACACAAATTTTTGTTATATAACAAATTAACAATGTTTAATGTGAATACTCTAATTAAGCTAAGGGTCTTGAAGCTAGCGAAGATTTAGGTCAATAATTGTAGTTGATTAGTACTAAACTGATTTCATAAAAGACATAATAAGATCATTCCAAATCTAGAAAAGAGGTGACGAATCCCACAAAATCTCCCTTCTAATATTATCTTCTAATCAACTTGTGCACTTATAATTAAACAAGATTTGCTTATCTTTTTTACACCATTTTGTAACATCTTTTGTCCCAGTTTTTAACTATTTTTTTCTTTATTTGATCAACAAAATAAGTTATTTTATTGAATTATAGGACTCTGCCCCACAATCCACAAACCAAAATAGTTTTGTTGTCTCAATTGCTTTAGTGTGTTTTGTTTTTTGTTTTTTGTTTTTAGTTTTTGTGTATTTTTGCTAGATCCTATATGTATGAACAGCTAGTATGATGTGGAATATATATCTTCTTTTCAATATACTAGTTTTCGGCGACGTGCGTTGCGTTATATTTAAGATAATTGAAATTAAGTTAGTATTAAATGATTATATATTATAATTGATTTGGTCTTTATTATAACGTCTGCTAAGCCACTTGGTTATTTTCAACAATATTTGGGATATGCAAGGAAGAAAAGTTCATTAGAGTGGTCGAAAGCCTTATGAATTTGCATTATTTGAAACTTATGATCTTGTGGATTCATCAAAATGAATTGTGTTTAAGAATACTTCGAGTTGCTCCGATGACTTAATTGAGTTATCAAAGATTTTGGTTTTGGGTTTCTAATCTTTTCTCAAGTACAACTTGTTTTGGTCTTGGAGATTGGATTCCTATTTCATCTCTTTGCCTCGAATTATTTTAAGTCATGTATGTTTTGCTTTTTTAGAACTTTGTTGTTCATTTATGAGTTGCACCCCTTGTACGTGCATATTTGAATATGTTTTTATTTACATAAAAAAATGTAGTATTAAATCGTAACTTGATAAAGTAAAATATAATTAAATAATACAATCAATATAAAAAGTGTAATGAATTGTAGATCGACAAATTTTCCGAGCCAATATATTTACTCAATATTTACAAACTGTACGAAACAATTTTTCTTTCAAAATAATTTTAATGTACTTTTATAATCAATAATTGAATATAAAGATATAGAGTACAACTCGCATACAACCCTCCCCCCCCCCCCCACCCCCCCTACTAGCTGCATGCAGCTTTTTCTCTTCTCCACATGCACATGATAAGTTGTTTGTTTGTAAGTATCTGTAAATAATATTTCCCTCCATATTAAATATTTTTGCTTCGAGAAAATTTGGAGTTAATTAAGAATTAATTATGATAATTAATCTTTAAAATTATCTACAGTTATCATTATATATATATGGTTAAATTACTAGGGAATAGAAAAATCTGATCTCATCCCTATATAGTTTTTTTACTGTAGAAGAAAAATGATTTTTACATGATCTTGTTCGTGAGTAATTAATGAGTGGCAAACTTGTGGGTGTAATGAAATATATGCCCCACAAACATAAATCAAAGTGTAGATTCCATGCACTATTATTATTATTATTATCAATCATATAGGGAAAATAATCCATGTGATATAACAGTAAAAGTCTTTCGATAGCTAGGGATGAAATATAATTTGGCATCGACTTTACAAACAAACAAACAAGAATCTTAAATGTGGGTGTTGGCCTCTCTTTATAGTGGAATTTTCAGACATAATAATTGTACACAATTTAATCAACTTTTTGGCTGCCTTTTCCAAGGGTGATTGTGATATATGGTCAAAATCACCATTAATTTGATGAATGCAATAATATGTCGATTTATATATAGTAGGAGCAATAACAATTTGAGTATACTAATAACATTAGAATTTAGATTGGTGCAAATTGTATCTTAAACAACTATTATATCTGTTGAAATATTTTTGGTAACACTACTAGGTTATTAGGTGAATGGACAATAGCCTATTACAGTCAATCATTTTTGCAATTTTCCAAGGTCATGATCTTTTGGCTTCTATTACTATCATGTGTCATATTCACCTTATCATTGTCTAGGCCTTCATAATTGCAAACTAATAGTATATATGATAAAGAACCTATTCATTATTTCCCTGAAAAAACAGAAATTATTCATTATTTATTTTACATTCATTTCAAAGTTATAGCTAGTCGCTTTCACCAAATTTGAAAGTAGCAGATCAAAGGATTGAATCTGACGAATATAACTTACAAATGGTGAGTAGACACGATTTCTATGGTTTTTTTTCTCCCTTTTCCCTTTTCCCTTTTCCTCCTTGTTAATAATATATGATTAATATTTAAGAAACTCATAAATGATAAAATAAATAAAAATAAAATTTTATTCTCTTATTCGAACAACAAATTCAATTGGCAAAACGATTAATTCACTAAAAATCTTCACGATCTAAATGTTACAAATGGCTTATAGTTTATATTTTAAACTTGGAGTTTGTAAACTCATTACATGAATTCATGGTAGTTGTATTTAGATATGTCAACGCACTCAATGCTGCTCAAGAATATTTTGGACCTGTGATCCGTGCCTACCCAAAAAATATTTTTTGTACACCACAGAATCCGAATACTAATTTTGAGGCCAAATGGCTCTAACGACATATAATGGAGCATGGTTTGGTGCAAATGAACCATCTGTGGGGTTTGCAACATGAGAATGAGATGGTCCCTAATTGCAAGTCCAACTGTAAAATACCCTTTTGCTCCCAATATTCAAGGCATCTCACACATGCCAATGGGTTAATGAAAAAATGTATCATTATTGATTCATAGATTACGTCAAACTCACACCCAACGACTCGGAATTACTCAAACTTTCAACCTATTGGTGGAGAAGAAGCATCTTATCGACTGAGTTGCGCTTTAATATGTTAGAATTTATTAGTAATTATATCTCAGTAAACCACACAAAGTACGTGTATTGACCAAATTCTTTGTTATAAGATGGTATCACGATATCGATTTTATTTATACAATTGTCTTCAATTTAATTTTGGAGTAATTAGATGGCGAGAGTAGTGAGAACTTTTCTTTTAGAAGGGCAAGAGCAGTGATCGGAATTGATATTGAGGCCTACGTTTTACATATATGGATATCACCATCTGAAACGTCCCCAAATTGAAGATAATTGTTTATCTTAAATCTTTTATGATTCGTCATTCTTTAATTTTGTTAAATAATCAAATAATTTAAATAAAAGTTATAAATAAATATCATAAAATACATAAAATATGCATGTATTAGACTAGTGGTAGTGGTAGATGGTTAATGTCTAAGTGCTAACATCTTACTTAGATTACCATAACTTCAATTTATTTATATTCTAAAAAAACTTTAAATTTATTTGTCTTTTAAACATAAAAAATACATAAAGCATGAAAAGAAATTCCATAATCCCATTTCTGATTCCCACGTATCAACCAATGCGCATGTGCCATATAACGTCAGCACTCGCGAAACCAAAGCATTCCACACGTGCACTACAGTCTTGTCACGTGCACAACACAAAATAGATTGAGATAATTAATTACTGCTAAAGCAGTTTTATGAAAATCATTAATTTTTTAATCACTTACTAGTTACTACTAGTAGTTAACTACATCGCGTAAATAGTTCCCAACGACCAATTTTCTCTCACATCACTCCTACTCTCTCTCTCTCTCTCTCTCTCTCTCTCTCTCTCTCTCTATCTCTCTCTCTCTCTCTATCTTTCAAACCATATACGTATATATATGCACACTCACACAGAGATGTAAGCAGAAGCCATTACTCCTTTGTACAGAAACCCTACTAAGCTAGCTCTCTCCCTCTCTATTCCGCCATTAAAATCTCTGAAAAAAGCTTCTTCTGTCGATTTAATATTCCTCGGTTTCTGATACAGTTTCCAATTTTGGATTTTTTGCAATCACTGTTGATTGAACGTCAAACATTCACATTATCTCCCTATTTGAGCATCAGATTCTCCCGAAAATTGATCAATCAATTAAGTGCATTTGCACGTGATCTCGCGCGAACAATGTTAGTCGAATCGCGGCAAAATTCCGACGAACTGATTACCTTATCCGGCAAAGCGAGCTCGATGAGCAGCGATACCACCACTCTGAGCCACTGCACCAGCTTCAGCCGCCTCTCCTTCGAGCTTCCTGCGAGCTCGCCGGAGCAGCAGGCAGCGCTGAAGCCGCATCGATCGTCGGACTCCTCGTTCCAGGCGATCCGGCTGAAGACGAGCCTCACATTCCGCGACTTCAGCCTCGTGCGCCAGATCGGCAGCGGCGATATCGGCCGCGTGTACCTCTGCCGCCTCCGCGGCGCGGCAGACGACGGCCGCCTCTACGCGATGAAGGTGGTGGACAACGACGTCCTGGCCTTGAAGAATAAGACGCGGAGAGCGGAGACCGAGAGAAAGATCATGCGCCTTCTCGATCATCCCTTTCTGCCTACGCTTTTCGCCGAATTCGAAGCTTCCAATTTCTCGTGCGTGGTCATGGAGTTCTGCGCCGGCGGCGATTTGCACTCTCTCAGGCATAAACAGCCGCGCAAACGATTCTCTCTCAACTCCGCTAGGTACTGTATACATATTTCAATCTCTTATTCTCATATGAGTTTAATTTGATGATGTTGCAGTTATTCATCAATATGAAACAATTAACAGTCGTTTCACATTTTCAACATTTGTGAGTTTATTGATTGTGGATTTTTTTAGCAGATTTTACGCAGCAGAGATTTTGGTAGCTCTAGAGTATTTGCACATGTTGGGAATAATCTACAGAGATTTGAAGCCTGAAAATGTGCTTGTTAGATCGGACGGTCACATCATGTTGACCGATTTCGATCTCTCCCTCTGCTCCGCCGCCGTCCCCGCCGTCGAGTACCCTGACTTTTCACCGGACCCGCCGCCGCCGAAATCCCCTGCCGCGGCGCTGACGCCGTTCTCCTGCATCTCCAACCGCCTCTTCCGGTCGAAGAAGATCCAAACCCTCGCCGCGAACCGCCTTTTCGTGGCGGAGCCGGTGGCGGCGCGGTCGTGCTCCTTCGTCGGGACGCACGAGTACGTGCCGCCGGAGGTGGCCTGCGGCGGCGCCCACGGCAACGCCGTCGACTGGTGGGCGTTCGGCGTCTTCATCTACGAGATGATCTATGGCCGGACGCCGTTCGCCGGCGCGACCAACGAGGCCACGCTCCGCAACATCGCCAAGCAGCCCCTCACCTTCCCCGACGCGCCGTGCGGCGCGAGTGAGGCGCACGCGCGGGCGCTGATATCCGGATTGCTCCAGAAGGACCCGACCCAGCGGCTCGGGGCGAGGCGCGGGGCGGCTGAGGTGAAGACCCACCCGTTTTTCAGGGGGATGAATTTCGCCCTCATCCGTACCGTGAGGCCGCCGTCGGTCCCCGGCGATTCCGTGGCGGAGGCGGAGGGGCGACGCGAAACGGCGCCGTTTTGTGTGTTTTGATTAATTAATTAATTTTCCGACGATCGATCGAGTTTTAGGGTTTTAGGGAGGATACAATATTAATTAGTTTAACGTAGCGTTGATGTTTTGTATTGTGTTTTGGGTGGGAAAGTGTATAGACAGTCCACGGGAAATGATGCGGCGATATAGAAAAGTTTTTTAATATTAACGTAATTATGGTCTAAAGAGAGTTAAGTAATGAGGTGAGTACCATATTAATTACTCTGTGATCATAATTAATGCTTGTGCTACAATATATTTAGCTCTTGCATTATTCTATTCATGGGAATAAGGGAACGATGGATATTTTAACACTTGACTTTATCAACCTTAAAATATAGAAAAAGAAAAAGAATGACGTTGTATCTAATGCCTTGTAGTCAATGTGTTTGTTTATTTAGTTAAAACACTTATTTATTGAAAATGATTTATTTATGATTGTGATGCATAGATAATTAAGTATTTGTAGGTGGTTTTCTTTTGGAATATTCAATCAAATACTTCCCTTTCAAATATGTGATCTAAAGCAAATACGGTTGCATTCCTGCTTGGGGACTCGAATAATGTATTTAAGAATTCTAAATACACCAAAATCGATAAAAGAAGTCTTGCAATAAGAGTTATAAATATTGATATTTTGCGTATGCATGAATTGAACTTATTGAAACCAAAATCCTAATGAACGTGTTTTTGCAAATTCTAGATCATCATTTCCTAAATATTTTGGTGGTGTGTTATGTGTTAAGGTATTTTGACGATGATGAAATACCATCTATAATAAATAATTGCCATTAAGAACTAATAGAAAAAAGTAAAACAAATGTAAATATATACCTCCTATATCCCGCTTGAACTAATCTAGCTATTTTCAATTTTGGTCCGTTTCATTTGAATTGATACATTTTTAAAATAGTAATGAATTAACACACAAATAAGTGTGACCTTAAAACTTTATCTCTTCAATAAAACACTTTCTTAATTTGTGTGCAAGAAGTGATGAACCAATTCAAATGTAACGGAGAGTAATAAAAATGAAGCTAATCTATGATGCATAATGTAGATTGATCAAATTTCATCAAATATAGAAATGAAGCTAATCTATGATGTATGTATACTGAATGAAGCTAATCCATTTATGTTTACTTCAATACTCAAGTTGTGGATAATCTAGTAGTGCATTATACCCTCTAAAAGTGGTTCTAAGTTTAATTTGTGTAAACAATTGTTTGAAATCTTATTTCTTTCGAACTCACGATATAGCATATTTTCTTCCTTTTTGTTTTGAGATCGAAAATAAAATCCGGTCGTATATAGGATAGAAGTTCGAACACTAATTACACTATGCACTTAACATAAATTAATCAAATAATTATACACCCCATGCCCCCAAAAAAATCAAATAAAAGGAAGGATGTTGAAAAAGAAACTGTGGTAGTTGAACTGTTGAAGTAAACAAATTTTGGTTGTAGTGAAATAGGGGATTCAACCTAGCCTAGTCTGAAAAAGTTGTGACATATTGCCAAAATCAAGAAACCTTTATGTCAAATTTAATGTTGGTAATTAATGTCACATTTTTGGTATCTAGCTATTGGCTACACTTGGTAAAAATAAACAATATAGTTCCCAAATCCCACTGCAAGTATATTAGAACATGAATTTTCATCGTCTATCAATATTATTTATCATAGAAAAATAATTGTCCAATAAATTCTCCCAGAAATAGTGATGATAGATGCCAAAATTAAGTGTGGCAAATGTTGTGCTGCTTCTAGGCTTCTATTCTAGCTAGACTGTAACATAGAATTGCGAGAGGAGCCTCTCTAACGTGCGCCGCGAGGGGACACTAGGATTCCGTTTCATGTGGAGCGTTTGGATCATGTTTTCAAACAACCGCAGCTTGCTAGCTAGTTGCCTTCACATTTTGTTCACACACTAATCAATTATTTCTTTGGACACTAGTCAATACTTTCTTTACAATTTAAATTATGACTTCCAACTCTATTTCGTTTTTGGACAAGTGTGATCCCTCGTCAAAAAATGTATCTTGATAATGTGATAAATTATTCTCACGAGGAATAAAATGGAAGGTTTGATATCATTTTTTATAGAATTATAAAATATGAGTACTAATTAGATGATGGGCGCTACTTCCAAATAAGATTTAGAATATTTATTTATGCGATGAGAGAAAATTCATTGCCGTTGTTAGTCGGAACCAAATAATTCAATACGTTGCTAATTGTACAGGAAATTAAGGTTATCATACCGAATGGTTTTGATAAATGGGCATAATTTAATAAATGTTGGTGAATTTTCGAAGTTACGATTATTTTGGTAATATGATTGTTATATTCTTTAATTTTACTCAATAAGACAAGCAAACTAAAATGAGATAATACTATGATGGTAGTGGTCTATTATGGAGTGACACTATAATAATATCCGAAACATTAGCAAGCGAACTGTACAAGTGTTTGAAAGTTATATATTCATACAAGTAATATTGATAGATGAGTATATCAAACAATTTGATTGCAGTATATATATACAACTCAAATATAAATTGGTAATTGCAAAAATTATTATTAAGGTCACATTATTATTGTGTTATGCATATGTAATAAGATGTGGATTATTAAATGTAAGTCATAGTATACCGTGGGCTCGATAATAAGAGAAAAATAGATGATGGGAAATGAATTAGGGGTTGTGCTAAGATACTTGACAACACATGGGATGTCCATGTGACCACCTGCCAACCAGGCAGCCCCACTCTCCCATACCCCACATATGTCTTCCACCACGTGGCATCCCAACGAACCGACAACGTCACCTCTATGTCAAATTGGTTTTTCAAAGGATAAATAGCATGTAAACTGCTGAATTTTGCCCAAATTCTCATTTTGCAAATCAATTTTAAAATTCGCATGTAAATTGCTCAACTTTTAATTTAGTCTGATTTTGCAACCAACGTTGACTTTCGATGACGTCAATGCCGAAATGTCGAAATATTTCTCCGAAATTTCTACGTGTTCAATGTCGGTAGACAGTTAATTAGTATTTAATTAATAAAATATAGTCATTTATCCTTTAAAATTATCATGCTTATATTTAATTATATTCGATCTTCTTGTTTCAACCCGAGCTTTTTAGCCTCTAATTCTTCTTGGTGTCCCAATTTTCGGCTCATATATGATTAAATGTGACATCGTGTTGGGAAAATATATGTAGTGTGTTATGATGTTTTAATGATCCCAAAACCTCCTTGATATGCCTTAGAATTTTTATTTTAAGACCTACATGTTTTGGTCTTTAGATTAGTTTTTGAAGGCTGAAGACTGAAGACCAAGACTGAAGACCGAAGCTGAAGATCGAGACTGAAGTTTGAAGACTGAAGTTATCTGAAGAACAGTTCTCTCTTCGACTGAAGAACCAAGACTGAAGTATGAGATACTGAAGTATGATATACTAAACAGTCAGCAGTTTGAAGATACTGAAGTTATGTCTAAGACAGTATCTAAGGAAAGGCGGACTGAACTGAGAAGATCAGTCTAAT
>JAYJMF010007484.1:0-15468 GCA_036873715.1 Salvia sclarea
GCGTTTTGGGGGGGGGGCCCCCCCCCCCAAAACAATTATTTATTTGTATCGAAAAATATATAGTCTAGCTCTAGTGTAATTGCTATATTTCTGGCTCCGTCACTGTGTGCAGGTGATGAGAGCAACTACAAGTTCCTCGTGAAGACGAGCTTAGTGCACGTGGACGACGTTGCCCGAGCTTTTGTACATCTCTTCGAGTATCCGGAGGCGGAGGGCCGGTACATTTGCTCGGCTGTCGAGGTTACGATAGAGGAATTGTCTGAGTTTCTCTCCATGAGATACCCTGAGTTCCAAATACCAACTGCAGAGTGAGCCCCTCTCTCTCTCTTTCACACAAATAGAAACACATTTTGAGTGTCTAATTTGGGCTTAATGCAGTTCGTTGAAGGGCATAGCATCTATAGATATGTGTGGATTTTCGTCGAAGAAGCTTCTAGAAACTGGATTCGAGTATGAATATGGGTTGGAGGAGATTTTTGATGGTGCGATCCGGAGTTGCAAGGAGAAGGGCATTCTCTAATTCGGATTCCATATAATGTGTATTCAACTAGCTGCAATTTATAATATGAAATGAAATAAAATAAAATAAAGTTTTTTTATCAATAGTATGTGACATGTCAATCCTGTTATTAGCTAGAGAGTATAATAAAGTTGAAGATTTGGAAGTAATTATATAAATTTGAGAGGAAATGAGCGTGAACATGAGATGAGGTAATGCTGTGAAGGAAAGTGCAATATAAAAAGAAGATTGCCGTTGGCGCAAAATGTGGGTCCCCACAAATACAATGAAATTCTCCCTCCAAACACGCACCGCCACTTTTTAACTGTCTCTCCCGTTTCGTTTCATTCTTTCCTTCGCTCGAAAAAAATTAAAAATTAAAAAAATTAACAAAATAATCTCAATTTGGATTGGAATTCCGGCGCCGGAGAAAATGTCGTTCTCGGATTCCGAGTGCTCCCAGGGCGCGGAGTACAAGACTCTCCGCATGGTCAGCCGCGAAAGTAAGCTCCGGTCACCTTCATTCTGCTCGTTTGTGTTGCGTGGCTCTGCATTTTCAATTCAGCGATTTATATGTGGCTCGTATGGTAGAATCGATTTCCTAGGGGATCAATTGAGAGATTTGAAGTAGCATCTCAGTGTTTTAGGTTACAGAGAGGAGAAATTGAAAATTCTGAAGGAATTGGCTCAGTTTTGCATTGGAAAGAGGAGCTGGTTGATTTTGTTGCTAGCGCGATAGCTTTTGGGAATTTTATGTAAATCATGTCATTACGTTCTGAATTAGCTGTAGAAAAGTAAATTGTATGGGAATATTATTCATGGATGATGTTACATCAATTAACTAAATTGCTCTCTAGCTCTGTGTTGTGTGAACATGAAACGGTGAACTAGCTTCAGATCTGCATGAGAATGTGTAGTATTTGGACTTATTATTTTGACGAAACCTCTGTTAGGATTATTGTATGAAATGCTCCAAGATTCCAAAGCAGCAGGTAGATCATCATGGAAGGTATAAGTTATCTCGTCGCATGTTGCCATTATTGTGATACAAATTGCAACTCTGATAAAGCGGAATGTATGATCATTATTTTCAGGTGCTCATCATGGACAAAGTTACTGTAAAAGTGATGTCTCATTCATGCAAAATGGCAGATATCACAGACCAAGAGGTTTCATGTGAGCAATTTAAATTTACGTTGCATAGCAGAAGATATGTTGTTTGTTTTAATTCTGGCTTAAAACTTTTGGTGTCTGACATAGTGTGATCTCCCAAATATATATGGCATTTACAGACTTAGAGGCCTGTCGTGAGACAGCTTAATGAATTGTATGTCATTTTCATCTTCTGCAGTGGTGGAAGAACTTTTCAAAAGGAGAGAGCCTATGCCTTCAATGGATGTAGTATACTTCATGCAGCCTGCCAGGGAGAAGTATTGCCACTCTTCAATATTTTTATTTATGTTAGATTGTGGTTCCTTAGAAGGAAACAAGGTATATAGTTCTTGGAGATAGTAAAAAGATTTAAGAGACATTGTCTTATTCAATAATTATGAACAATGCTTGTTGAGCACCATTTACTGTCTAATCCTTAAATGATATTGACTCCAGTGAAACAGATTTTATAAGCAATGACTAGCAAGAATGTTGGAACTAATTACTTAATTTCATATCCTTTTCAGCCTCGTCATGTTCTTGTCTGACATGTCGGGAAGAGAACCATTGTACAGGAAGTACGTCCGAGAAGTTTTATGAAGTCCTTTATTATTTGAATATTATTTTATGAAGTCTGACTGTGCCCTTTCTTGTCTTCACAATATATATGGCTACAGAGCATACATATACTTCAGTACACCTGTACCAAAAGACCTAGTGGCTCACATCAAGTGTGACACTAGTGTCATGCCACGCATTGGCGCCCTAAGAGAGGTAAGTAGCATGCATAGTTACTGCATTGCTGTCCAGAGAATTAATTTTGTTGAGCTATTTATCTTTGACAAATTGCAGATGAATTTTGAGTACTTCCCCATAGATACTCAGGTAGTTGAAAAGACATTCTGCTTTATGGATTTCAATTAAGCACTTTTGCCATTATGGAGTGTGAAGAGAAAGTTTATATCAGGCATTCACAACCGATCAAGAAAATGCACTTTATGAACTCTTTGGTGCTGATAATGGTCGTAAAGCTGACCCATGTTTGAATCTAATGGCCACGAGAATTGCTACTGTTTTTGCTTCACTAAAGGTAATCAATACTTTGATCCTTCGACCACATCTACTCAAGCATCGACGAAATGAAGTTTGTTTATCCAAATTGACTGGTTCTCGTTCCTTTCATGGTCTTATTGTAGTGAAAAGTGTTAACATGATAAGTATGAATAAACATCAAAGTAGAGGGTCATGATATGTAGAAAAAAGGGGACTAAAAATGTTTTATGAGTCTAGTTGAACAGAGTTTAACATATCTCCACAAAAAATGTATTCTAGATTCTATATCCAGAAATTTGTGTCTGTCATTTGTTGTCATCTCCTTTTGCCTACATGTCTAATTTTAAATTTCAGGAATTTCCTTTTGTGAGATATAAAGCTTCCAAGGGAGCGGATGATAGTGGAAACGGTCGAGAGTTAGTTCCGAAGAAGCTTGCTGAAGCAGTTTGGAAACAGATCGCAACTTATAGAACTTCCATTCCCAAATTCCCAACATCAGAAACCTGTGAATTACTTATAGTGGATAGGTCAATTGATCAGGTGCCAAAAAGCCAACTCGCTCAACTTCATCTACTAGAATAATAAGTTACTTTTAGATTTGACTATACTACTTATTTCTGAACATTTCCAGATAGCTCCAATCATTCATGAATGGACATACGATGCTATGTGTCATGATTTACTCGAGCTGGATGGAAATAAATACGTACACGAGGTAAATGTCTTTGTCTGAGCAGCTGAATTTGAGACTTGGAACTTTCTGATGGTATTCAGTGGATGCAAGATTCCTAGCAAATCGGGTGGGGACCCTGAAACAAAAGAAGTCCTCTTGGAAGATAATGATCCGCTTTGGGTTGAGCTCAGACATGCTCACATCGCTGAGGTGTTTTCTCAAGCATAGACATTTTTTCCTTGCAGTCACTTAAAAGAGTCATATCCTAAAGGTCTTCATCAGTTACTCACATGTGCCATCTTGATGTTCTTACCAAAAATTTTAGGCTAGTGAACGGTTGAGTGAGAAGATGACAAACTTTGTTGCCAAAAATAAAGCAGCTCAATTACAACAGAGGTTGGCGTTTGTATTTGTGTTTGCACATTTTTACATATACTTATAGCTATTCTCGTAGCTAACGTACATGCTTCTTTTCTTTTCCTACACTCTGTTGCTGTTTCTTGTCAATTTCTAACAATTTACATTCTGCTTTGCTATAGAGATGGTAGTGAGTTGTCCACAAGAGACATACAGAAAATGGTTCAAGCTTTGCCACAATATAATGAACAGATGGAGAAGCTGTCAATCCATGTTGCGGTTGTTCCTCAGCTCAGAACTCTGAAGATCAATATTATCATTCTTAACTGTATTATGTGATATTAGTGTTCTACTGTTTCAATTGCCTAATGAAATGTGCAAATAATGGGCCAATTATAAAATTTATGATAATTACAAAAAAAAAAAAGTAACATCTACTCGTTGAGAAGTAGAAAATAAAAGCAACATTGTTCTTATTATCCTTTTTTCCATTAGATTGCTGGGAAAATCAACACACTTATCAGAGAATTGGATCTTCGGGACCTTGGACAACTGGAGCAGGATCTTGTATTTGGTGATGCAGGAAGCAAGGAAGTTATCACTTATCTGAGATCGAACCAGGTAATATCTGGGGATGCCTCCAACACTTTTCTTCCTAAATCAGCTACATTTATCATTTGGATGGCATGATATATCATTTTCTTTACCCTGCAGGATGGGTTAACCGAGAATAAGTTGCGCCTTCTGATGATATATTGTTGTGTCAGCCCAGACAAGTTTGAGGGTGACAAAGCAACAAAACTCATGCAGGTTGCTGATTTCATTTTTGCATATTGGATATGAGAACTCATTTCTTCATGCTTTTGTATCTCCCTGTGTATGATGTTTTGGTTATCCTAAAATATTATTTCATAAATTAATGATGATACTTGTTATGCTTCTCCAGTTGGCAAAATTATCAGAAGCAGACATGCAAAGTGTCATAAATATGAAATTAATTGAGGCAACAGATTCCAGAAAGACTTCACAGGGTACTTTCTCGCTTAAATTTGATTCAGCGAAGGTAAATATATATTCCAAATTAAAGCATGCAACTATTTACAAAACCGGTGTATTGGTGTAGTAATGAGACCTGATTGTAGATAATACTTTCCTTACCAGAAAAAGAATGCAGAAAGAAAGGATCGAGCTGGAGATGAAGAGGAGGGATGGGCACTATCTCGGTTTTATCCCAAACTAGAGGTCTGGTTTAACATATACAGCAAAAGCATTACAATCTCATCGCTATGACTTACCAGTTTGGAACTAAGGTGTTGTTACATAATTAACTTGGTTTCTTTCTCAGGAGTTGATTGAGCAGTTGGGTAAAGGAGATTTGCCAAAAGATGAGTACCAATGTATGAACACTTCCAGTTCCTCCACCGACTCGAGTAGTGGAGGCTCAAAAATTCCACCAACTAAACCAAGTCAATCTACTACTGCTCCCCATTCTATGAGATCAAGACGGACTGCACAATGGGCCAAATCTCGTACTTCTGATGACGGATATTCAAGGTAACGTCTGACATCATTGGCCTTGGTTCATTTTTAAGATATTGATTGCAATTTGAGTTTGTTTATTACAAATGTGTTTCACATGTTATCTCTATATGCTATGCTTTTCCAGTGACTCAGTCTTAAAAACTGCCAATACTGATTACAAGAAGATGGGACAGCGCATCTTTGTATTCATAATCGGTGGAGCAACAAGATCTGAGGTAAAAGTCCCGGTTGCTATACTTTCCATGTAACGACAAAGTGCTGTTGTGTTTGTGCTATGCTGAAGTATCCTCTTTATCCCCAGCTAAGAGTTTGCCATAAACTTACAACCAAATTAAGGAGGGAAGTTGTCCTTGGAACAACTAGTCTTGATGATCCACCTCAATATATCACGGTAAAATTCCTATTTTTTGTATTTTCATTTGATTTTCCTCTGTATTTTGTGTACAAATTTCTTTCCCAGATCACAGTATCTTTCCCTTTCCTAGTCTTAGGCCTTTTCTTTTTCTTATCGCGTTTCAAATTTAATCCAACTATTTGATTGATCCTACCATGAGACGGTTAAAATATCTGCATAGCCATTAATATCTCATCCATTCATTGTATCATGTTGTTTGGCAGAAACTTAAGCTATTGTCCGAAAAGGGGCTTCCATCGGATAACAGTAACATGTTTTTCTGAAAAGAAACTTGGAAGGTTTATGCCCCTCGCAGACAGCTGCAGGTTAGTCCTCAAAACACATGAAGATCCTGGTTTATTCATCTCTTGCATCTACTAATATCAATTTGGTTTTTGTTTTAACGTATAATCTGCAGAAAATTTTGTGTATAGTCTCAATGCAGCTGATATATATGAAGCAGAAAGGCAAAAGCTGGGTTTACTATTGGTTTCTGAGTGGATCATATTGCTTATGAATGGAGATGGAGGAACATTTTTTATTCAAGAAGCCGTCGAAGCGTTTAAATCCCACTTAATCGCGATATGATGCGAACATTAATTTGTTGAAAACCCCAGAAATTTAGTCCTGGTTTATCAAGAACTTATATGTTTGAAAAATTCTTAGTTTAGTAACTTCAGATGAAGATTGGGGCTGTTAGTTTTGTACTCATACTAGATATTTTTTTTCCCATTTATTTCTTTATTTACTTTTTTGCCTTTCCACCCATCAATAGAGCTATGTAATTTTATCCAAACAATTGGAAGTTTGCACTATTTTCATTGCTTTGATGTAATATTTGATTTTAAAAAGAATTTTTCGGCCAACATAATCGACAAGTATTTAAGCATTTACATTATCGTGCTTCTGAGCTATGGTAATTACAGACTTTGGTCAGAATATATTATACCAAAAGCAGTAGATTGGAATAATATAAAACAAATTGATAGTATTCCACAATCCAAACATATGCAATTTGACATATCAGACAACACAACTTCGGCGGAAAAATAACTATTTCAAAGAAATCGCGTTACTCCTAAATGCGACACTAACTGAAACTGCACGATATTGGACGTTTCGAGATCGCGCTGCTCACGACCGTCGCATTTCTCGAACAAAGATTTGCAGAAGCTTCCCCGTCGCAGCAAATCCCCTAAATTGGAAGGCATAGGCCACAGATTCTAAGATATGGACGCGATTTTCCCGATTATCGCATTCTCGGTGATAGTCGGCGCCGTGATCGCCTTCGTGGCGTTCGGCGCTTATTCCCGGAAGAGGAAGTCGGAAATTCAGTCCATCGCCCGGCCCGAGACACTCAACCCGAACCCGAAGCCCGCCTCGAAGCCCTCGGGTGCCAGGAAGCCTCAACACAAATCTCATTCCCATTCCCATGCATCCGATAAAGTAAAGATCGGAAATGTTTTCGTTTGTATTTGATGGCTTAATCTCTACTGTTTTTGCCTTAGGGTGCAATTAATTTGATCTGCGGTTGTGAATTGTTAGGATGCTAATAAGAAGCATCATCACTTGGATTTGAATACTCTGAAAGGGCACGGCGATGCTGTCACCGGTCTTAGTTTCTCGCCCGATGGCCGTAGTTTAGCTACTGGTAAGCTTATTGTGATTAGTTTCAGATTGTGTTTTGTTAATTATAATTATAATTATAATTATTATTTGTAATGTTTCCAATCGCGCAATTAATGTGGCGTAATATTTCATTGGGAAGTCACAGACACACATGTGTATATTTACATATAGCATGTGATTGCTATGCCAATTAAACTGCTAATTTTCAATTAATTTCATACCAATTCTGAAGTTCTGTGCACATTTGATTCTATACAGCTTGTGGAGATGGTGTTGTTAGGATTTTCAGGCTGGATGATGCTTCAAGCAAAAGTTTCAAGTACTTATCTCTAATCCCATTTATAGTTATTTTAAACCAATGCAAGTGTATAATATTTTTGGGATTTTTGTCTATGTGATCTTTATAGGTTCCTGAGGATTAACTTACCTGCTGGAGGCCATCCGAAGGCAGTTGCTTTTGCTGGTGATGCATCGTCTATTGTAGTGGCTTCACAGGCACTCTCAGGATCATCTCTATACATGTATGAAGAAGAAAAACCCAAAACCACTGGAGACCAGAAACAGAACAAGCCCCCTCTGCCTGAAATTAAATGGGAACATCATAAAGTTCACGATAAGAGAGGCATCATAACATTGGTTGGGGCCAAGGCAACTTACGGCAGTGCTGATGGAAGTAGTATCATTTTGTCATGCTCAGAAGGTACTTCACGGCATCTGTATGATGAGTTTCCTTAACAGCTTTGCATAGAGTTTTAAGGGCTGTTTTCTAGCAGACAGGCACTGATATGCTCTGAAGGGATTCCTCACATATTTTTGTTTCATGTTTCCTTGTCAGGCACTGATATTATACTCTGGCATGGGAAAACTGGGAAATCATTGGGTAACGTTGATACAAATCAGCTGAAAAATACTATGGCTACTATATCACCAAATGGCCGTTTTATTGCTGCAGCTGCCTTTACTGCTGATGTGAAGGTTATATTTCTTTCCTCTATAAATTTCTATTTCTCTTTCCTATGTTTATAGATCTAGTTCTTGCGATGAAATAATTCACTCAGAGTATCATGGAGATCAATGTCTACTTACGATGTAAAATGTGTTTTATGGAAACTTCAGTGAAAACTGAAATCAATATAGAATTTGTGGATCTAATACGGGAAATGCCACAATCATGCTGAGTACTCTTTTCCTTAGAAAGCATTAAGGAATTGAAGCTACTTTCAAGGAATGGCTCTCTTGGAAATGGATAGTCATGTTGGAAAATACCAGTGACCAGACCATTATATATGAAGCTATATTAATTGTTTTTTGTAGAGAAATTGGAAATACATAAAATGATTCTCGCCTTTTAGAGTTATAGGTTTGCAATATTCAAACTAGGTTTTTAGTGGCCACAGTCTTAAAATTTAAGGGCAGGGATGACTATCAGAATACTTTTTCTTAGATGGATATTCATACTCAAGTTTCAAAAGCGTGTGATAATTGGCGTACTGTTTGTGAATATGTTTCCCATGTTTTTATATGATTATAGCTTAATGTATTAAGCAGCACTGATTTAATCTTGTTAGCTTCACTTTCCAGGTTTGGGAAGTTGTATATTCAAAAGATGGCACAACGAAGGAGATTGTGAAAGCTATGCAACTTAAAGGTCACAAGGTAGTGGTTCGACACGGTTTTGTAATTCTTTGTGTCGTTTTCATCATTTTATCCTAACTTATCTTTTATTGCAACCTTAAGGACTTATTTGAAACTTCAAGCGCTGCTTTTGTTGGTTATGTAAATTGAAGTTTGTGGTGGATACTCGCTTCCTCCCATACTAGCGAAAAATGGAGTCTGATATATACTGTTGAAGTTGAGCTTATGTGTCGGATGCTTGTATATTATATTTCTGTGTGGATTGAGGTTTGTGATGTGTAGCACCTAGTTTAGCTGTTGATTTTTTTCTCCATATTAGAATTATGACTCTGCATTGATATCAGTAGGCATTGAGATTATTCTCTGTTACCTATTAATCTGAAAAGCATGCTTATTCATCTTTTGCTTCATGTGTTTCCACCATCTTTCTTATGCTACTTCAACCTTGTTTTTCCTGTACTGTGATGTCAGAGTGCAGTAACATGGTTATGCTTCAGTCCTAATTCAGAACAAATCATCACGGCCTCCAAGGATGGTACAATAAGGATATGGAATATCAATGGTATGAATAATTTCTTAACTTACTATGTTTTCTTTTGGTTTGCATTCTGCTGCTTATTTTATGAATTGCGAGAAGCTAAATATTGAGCTTAATGAAACTGCTATATTGGAGTCTTTCCAATAGCAATTAGTGCTTTACACACTTCACTAAATATACCAACTTGATCTCACATAATTAAATTTGAAATACCTCTTGCATAAAAGATGTTAATTGTTGTTTGGCATTAGTCGTCTCGTTGACAATTATTATAGTGTAGTTTTTTGCTGACTTTTATTGTTCTGTGAAGTTCGATATCATCTAGATGAAGACCCCAAGACTTTGAAGGTGTTGCCTATTCCACTTCATGACGAAAGTGGCACTACTTTACACTATGATCTTCTCAGTTTGTCTCCTGATGGCAAGATACTGGCAGCAACCCATGGTTCAACACTCCAGTGGCTGTGTGCTGAGACAGGACAGGTTTTGGACACTGCTGAAAAAGCCCATGATGGTAAACCTAATTTCTCGATCTCCTTGTATTATATATACTCTTTGTTTTGGCATTTATGCTCCAGTATACAGTCCTATCTAAGTTTGATCATGTATTGAGTGACTGGCATCGGAGTTGACGATAAGGACACCCCTCAAAATATTATTCCTGCAAGTTAATGCTTTGAGACCCAAGTTACAAATTTCAGAATATACTCAACAGATCTGCCTCCTGCAGTAATGAACCTCATATCATCCACCCAAAGAAATTTTAGAAAACCAAATCATACATGTAAACTGCTTATTTGACTTCTGCAAACTATGATGCAGGTGATATCACTGATATGGCATGGGCACCTGCCACCATTCTAATGGGTAATTTTCTTTTATTTGTTTTGGATGTGCTTTATATCCTTCATGCATTATTTTCAAAGCATTGTTATGTGCACGTGGTATGAACTCTTCTGTTTCCTGCAGATAATAAAAAAGCAGTTGTTCTAGCTACCGCCAGCAATGACAAGAAAGTGAAGCTGTGGGAAGCTCCACCACTTAAACCCTCATGAAGAAATTGTTCAGGGTATATTTTAACTGCGGTGCTTAGTTGAGGCTTCTCGTAGAGGGCAGTCATACGACCTGACGTTTATAGTCTCCTGGGTGAGAAATTACGACAAGCTTTTACCTGAGCGATCATCATCATCATCATCACTAGAGAAGTTTATAGACAAGGATGCAACTTGCAATTATGTTATGGCGGAAAGTTGGTGAGGCAAATTTTCTACAGTTGAGTTTTTTTCTCTAACACAGACGAGCTAGTAATGTTGGTTACGTTTTAGAAAATTTTGGTCACTGCCCCACACTATCTTTACCTTGAGTGGGGGGATTCTTTATCTATACTATGATGAGAATGTGCGATATTATGTTGTTTGATGATCAAAATTGGTTTTTGGATTTGGTGTCACTATCATATATACTTAATATATTTATCACTCCATATCTTCTCTAACACATATGGTCAATGTTTGAGCTCTGTGATCATGTATGGCAATGGCGCCAAAGTGTGAGATACGAGAGGTAGTGTGTGTGTGTGTTATCAAGAAATGTTTAGGAATATTTGTAGTGGGACCACAGGTATTAATTCAAATTTAACCCGCCTAATAATAAGTAGATAACCATAATCTCGTGTGGTACTATGATCTGAAGAAGTAGAAAATAAATGTTAAATTCTCCCCTTATGTTGCATATTAGTTTTTTTTTGTAAAGAACAAGTGAAGATAGAAATGACAAACTGAAATTGCAACTATCCTTTATTTGATTATAGTTGCATGAATTGTGAGTTTTGGGATATACCAATTGACATCTAATAAAGAGTCAATGTCCTCTCTATGTAACGTATTTTTAAGTAACGGACTGTCCACGAACAAGTTTTATTTACATATTCGGGCACTAATTATTTCCTTTCCCATTTTAGTCTCTAGTTTACTAAATTTAATGGATATGGTGTAATTTCACCGCTTTTTATTGCGATTATCTCCTTTTCCTCCGTTCTCAAATAAAACAGAAAAGGAAAAAAAAAATGAAGAAATTACAGTTATTATGCTTATATAATGAATGTTTTTTTAGTACTTACATATCATAAGTAAGTAATCAGCTTAAAGTAAATTATAAAGCAAAATCAGAAAGAAATTGCGTTCGCGTCGCAAATAAAAATGGGCGGAAAATAGAGGTTATACTCTCCCGCCATATACCTCACACTATATAGAGAGCCCTCATCGATCTCACGCTAGGGTTTTAAAAGGGAAGAAATCACAACACCGATTTCATTTTCAAGTGCACAATACTCTTCTGATCATGGCATTCTGGGGTTAGCCGCTTCTCTGTGTCTGCATGATCAAAATTTTCAATCAATTTTTTCTCAGATGTTTATGAAATGGAAGAACGCATCCCTCACGCGCGCGCGCGAGCGTAGCGTAATTTCTTTTTCTTATTCGGTGGTTGATTTGTGGATTGATTTTGGTGTTGCAGGCGTCGAGGTAAAGCCCGGGAATCCGATAACGCATTCGTGTGAGAAGGCAAGGGGAAGGCTTCGAATTTCACAGGTACTTCGTTTACCAAGAATCTTAAAATCTGATCAGAGCTCGTACATTTGGGGAAACCGCTTTGATCATGTCATGCTTCGATATCCTTCGTCTTCTTCTATGTTGTGGATTTTGTTTCTGATTAAATTGTAATTTGTTTGAGAAAGCTATTTGAGTATGTGCGGTTCTTGTATTTCAGAAGCTACTAAAAGCTTTCTTGGAGACCGTGTCGTTTTGTTGTTCTTCTGTGAACTTTATTGATGCTGTCTTTGCTGCTGTCATTGATCAGGCGACATTGGGATTTGGCGAGTCTTTGAAGAGCTCTGTGGTACAGTGTAATGTGGGTAATAGAAGCCCAGTCCTGCTCTGCGTACTGCTGCCAGGCCGAGTCGAATCATCCCATATCGAATTGGAATTTCAGGAGGCAGATGATGTGGTTTTTTCTGTTGTTGGTCCTCGAAGTGTCCACCTCACTGGCTATTATGTCCGTGAAATTCGGCAGTCAAATAATCGTAGTGATACGTATCCTTGTTCATGTTCTTGGATTCTGATTAGGACAGTTAGTTTAATGACATACAATTTTGTGACTGTTCGTTGCTATCTTGCTTAAAATGAAGTTTTCGGATTCATTACTTCTTTAGTGTCATTTCTTGTTTACATATTGCATTAGTTTTATTTGGTAAACATCTTTTGGTCTTCCTTTACCATTCGTTTATCAGAGAGTCATATGGTGTGGATATTGAACATTCCCCTGCAGATCGATCTAACCACAATAGTGATGATGATTTTGTTGATGAAGATGATGGATATGAGGACAGTTTCATTAATGATGATGAGTTACAATTTTCTTCTCCAGGGTCCCCTGTTTTTTGTAGCAAAGGTATGTTTAAACGAATCAATGCTTTGTACATTTGGTGCTCATGTACCGTAGTTTGTTAAGGGTCCAGTTGCAGGACTACATTCATATAGATGTAAGTGGTGTCTTATTCCTTTCATAATGCAAGAATCCAAAGTTTTTAATGGTTATTGTGATTTTTTATTTTTCATCATCTACTGTAATGCTTTTGAGAAGTATTGGCCTTATAGTTTGGGCCTTTTGTTATCAAAGGAATGGATGAGGTTTCACTAGAAGAGGATGAGCAGAAGATCAAAAAGGGTCGAAGTAAACGTAAGAAAAGACAATGCGTGATTGAGTCAGATAATGATGCGAGTTCACCCAAAAAGGAAGATGAGGCTGGAGAAATGGATGATGAGAGTGAAAGAGATGCAAAGACAACTACATGTGACGCTGGAGAAATGGACGATGAGGCAAAAGATGATGTTATATGTGGTATCGAAACAAAGCAAAAAGTTGATCCTCTACATATCAGTGACACAATAAAAAGGTAATACAGCAGTATACCATTAGAGATTTTGAGTTAGCTTTCTTGAGGTGTCTTTTTTATTCTAATTTCTCCTCTTTCTTTGTTCAGTGTTGAATATTCAGCATGCATTATCAAGTAATATATGATCAATATTAGTGATTGTCTATATATTATATGTTTTCAATTGTAGGGCGACAGAGCAGCCATCATTGGATGAATGGTTAGAGGTTAATAAGATGCAGTCTCTTGATCAGTGAGTATCATCTGTCAATGTGATAATTACATTTATATCACTTTTACTTCAAAGTACTCACTTTCTGCCTTACTTTGATTCCTGATCAGGGACAAACCCAGAAAGAAGAGAAAAGAATGCCCTTTGTCAGAGAGAACCAGTGAAATTCAGACTGATAATGAGGAGGATCCTAGTGTTCCCAGAGAGTGTAATGAGCATGAAGCTGAGGCTTCGGCTGATCTGTAAGATTTCATTTCTTTTTCCCTATTTGGGTGTGTTTTGATCTATTTTGTCTTTCTTTATATCGTTATGATGATTTGGTGATAAGTAGTATTACTGTATCTTTCATTGGCAATTGTTATTAGTGCCCTGATGAGTTGTGTCATATTGTTACTTGTTCAAGCATGAGAGCTGGTGGAGATCATTTGATGACAGCTCTAGAATTGGACTCTGCAAATGGCCAAAGATCTAAAAGGAGACGGAATGAACTATTGGAAGGAGAACTTAAAGCTGGAACTGGTGAAAAAATCCAGAATAGTACTGAAGATTTGTTTGAGCAAGGTTCACTACATACTGATAATGTGATGGGGCATCTGCCAGCTGCAAATGTTGAATGTGGTGAACAGAAACAGATGCCACAAGAAACCAGTATGGAAAAATGTGGTTTGGAATGTCACAATGTAAGTAGTGTTGATGAAGTCATGCAAGAAGTACATGCCGACACAAAAACAGATGATCTGCCAGCTGACGTCATGCAAGAAGCACGTGCTGAAAGAAAAGCAGATGATCTGCCGGCTGATGTCATGCAAGAAGTACGTGCTGAAAGAAAAGCAGATGATCTGCCGGCTGAAGTCATGCACAGAGAACATGCTGACAGAAACATAGATGATCTACCGGCTGAAGTCATGCACGGAGAACATGCTGACAGAAACATAGATGATCTGCCGCCTGAAGTCATGCAAGAAGAACATGCTGACAGAACAGATGATATGCCTGCAGCAAATGGAGGCAATAAAGAGGGCCAGATTGATAGGTAAACAGCACATGTCTTTTCTCGTTTTCTTGGTTTTGGTCAACATCATTTTCAATGAACTTTTCGAGAGTCTTAATCTGAGTTATCTATGCAACTCACTTATTACAAAGATAATTCAGAGTTTGCAAATTAAACTCTTTCATATTCTGAGGAATTCGCTGTAAAGTACAGTGCATGCACAACTCATGGAGGAGAATATAATTCCTCTAGTAACCAATAACCATTTCCAAGTTTCAGCTCTTAATTTCTTATATTGTGATTTTTTAACTGAAATTTCTTGTTGCAGCAATATTGGCACAACATCTGAGTTACTAGTGAATGCAAGTCAACCTGATAAAGTCAAGAAAAAGAAGAAGAAAAATAAAGGCAAGAAAGACTTGAACATGAGTGAAATTCAGATGTCAGATAATCAAGAGACTGAGAATGAGAGTTACAGTACACAAGGAGTGTCAATTGATACGAGGACCTTATCAAATGGGTTGATCATTAAAGAGTTGGAAAGTGGACCACCAGGTGGGAAAGTGGCTGTTAAGGGCAAAATGGTAATAATTTTTTTTGTTGGCTTAGTCAGAGATAAGTTTTCATGTTTTGATTGATATGTGTGCTCTATATCCTGTCATCTACTGTTGATCAACGAAATACGGATCAGATCAAAATCTTTTACACTGGTACGTTGAAGGAGAGTGGGCTGGTTTACGACACCAATGTTGGTAAAGCGGCCTTCAAGTTTCAGCTAGGTAACAATCCTAGTTATTTGAAATGTCTTCCTGCTTCGTGGGGGGGGGGGGGGGGGGGGGGGG
>JAYJMF010008334.1:0-23205 GCA_036873715.1 Salvia sclarea
TTCATTCTTCTCTTCTTGTATTAGATGATATAACTAGGATTTGTGATCATTTTTAATTGTTGGTTGTGAATTTGTGATTTTTGCAATTTAAAACAGGAAAATCGACGAAAAACAGACGAAGTATTGCCATTTTTTGTCAAAAAAATCGGGAAAATTTCGGGATTTTGCTGTCCCGTTCGGGACTTTCGGGAAATTTGGGCATCTCGGGAATTTCGGGCTTCGGGACGGGTCGACGGGAAATAGATTTTCCCAATTTCGGGATTCGGTAAATCCCGTTTCCCGATCAGGCCGCCCGGGATGGGAATACTTAATTAAGGAATTTCAGGATTCGGGATTTCGGGATTTGGGACGGGAGTCCCGATCCCATCCCGATTCTCACCCCTACTGCTACCCGAACCCCTTTATATATAATATAGATTTTATATATATGTTCACTTTTTATATACATAATAATACATTACATATATTGCATTTCCTTCCTATTATGTAACGTCAAGCCTCAATTTATCTCTTAACTTATTTTTTTTCTCATATAGTAATAATTAACTTATCCTAAACTCTAAACAATTTTAATTATTTCATCTTCTTTTCTCACTCATCTCTTTTCTTTTTGTAAAGAAGACGTTGCAGATGACTTTTCTGACTTCTTTTCCTATTGGATCCGATTTGTTATTGGTTCAATTTGAATTCTTCCAACTTCTTCATTCGAATTAAAAGCTTTTGGTAAAACTTACACATATATTTTTTTTTTTGTTTCTTGTTTTATTATTTTGAATTTATTTATGCTCACAAATTATAGGTAATGTACGTTAATTCATCCTTGTTATATTATCATGTTTATTTATATTGTTATAATTTTTATTAATTAATCATTATGTATCAAATATCATAATAGTTTATATTTAATTATTTTATAAATTTAAACGGGTTTGGGTGGGTAATTAGCGGGCATTATTCAATTGATTTGGATTGGGTATAGGCTATAAAGTTAATACACGTGACGGATTTGGGTCGGATTTGTGTTTGAAATTTGAGAAATGCTTAATGGGTGGGTACCCCACCCATTGTCATTCCTATAATGCAAATGACGTGCAAATAATAATAATTTTTACAGAGAACCTAAATTGAAAATAGAAAAAGAAAAAAAAAAGAGAAAAAAGAAAAGATTGAAGTAAAATTATGGTGAGACATGTATAATATTTTTGTAAATTAAAAGTGTGTGTTTTATCATAAATAAACTAAGGATTACTTAATGTATATATGTATTTCCCTTTTCGAAATTGGGTAGCAAAGAAATAGATTATAATCCGTAACATGGACGTGAATTCTTTCATAATTAAAGTTACGATTACTTTGGATAAATTTAAAAGGATGTTGGCTGGGCTAATTGATTTTTAAAATGTAATTGTTTTTTATAAAAATAATGTCTTGTAAAATATTACTGTTAAAAATTCATTTTTTTATATGGAAATTATGTTTTTATAATCTTTTTAATTTTGTAATTCACAATTTTTCCGAATTTTCTTTTCTAAACTATGTTTCGTGAAGTACATATATGGATGTTTATTCTAGTCTTTTTTTTATATATATAATTTCTATGTATTTGCTACACAATACATATGTATTAATTCGTCTTGAAACTTATACCATTTGTAATTCAATTTAAGGATTACTATTTCATACGGAGTATTTTTAACAAGTGGGAAATATTTATACGAGTCCTCCCGAAATCCTTTCAATATTTTTGATTGTTTCCTTGAAGATGTCTAGTTAGTTTTCCTTATGTATGAAAATGAAAAATGATCTTAGCTCAATACGTGAGACAAGATCCTTGGTCTTATTGTTGGACCGATAATTTTCTTAGTTAGCTTAGGAATGTTGTAAAGGATGATGTTGCTTGATAGAATATTTATCTCTTTTCTCAAAAAAAATTTACGTTTGCAAATAATAAAATATGATTTATATAGAAAACAATTACTACTATAAATCACTAAGTGATTTTCGTCACTAGTTATTGATTTACATAAAACTTACTGCATTAGTCATATAATGAAATAAAACAAAGATTGGACAAAAAATTAGCAAGGGAAATAAATAAGTTTCAAAATTTTATACTCCGTATTTGTTTTTTTTTTTTTTTTTGTTTTGTTTTTTTTTGTTTTGTTTTGTTTTTTTTTTTTTCCAAAATGGAACGTCAATCTCCTCCAGTCGCCAACCAATACTTCGTATTATCCTCAAAAAGATTTCAAGAAACCAACTTTACAAAAACCCAATTCACTAAATCAACTGTCTACGTGTTTCGCTTCTGCACTTTTTGCTGAATGGAAGGGAATTCAGAGCAACTGCAGAAATGAGCGCGAGTAGGAATGGACTCCACCCTGCTCACTAAACCCACAGCTTTTTACTCCCTCACCAAAATGGCTGTGCAAAATTTTTCTCATAAGGTAGAAATCGGTCCTTTTCAATTAACATGCTTAGATTTATGTGTTCTTTAATCTCATTTAGGGCTTTCTTTAATCTTTTTATTGGTGTAGTTTGGTGTGTAGTGTGTGTTCTTTTTGGCAATGTGTATTTAAATTGTTGAAGCTAACGTTTTTCGGGGGGAATAAGATTGTAGAATTTGACTGAATGGGTTGGCTTATGAAGAAAAGATTAATTTTGTAATTATGGGATTGTATTGGAAATGGAGGAGACTTCTTAGCTAGTTGTTAGTTTGAATTTCTCTTGTAGGTTTAGCTTGTAAATCGTAGTTTTAGGTGAAAATCTACAACATCTTAAGTTGTTTCTCTTGAAATCCGTGTTTTAAAATTTGATGAAATGCTTCTCGGCTTTTGGCTTTGTGGCTGTTTTAGGTGAAATGCTTCTTATAATTTTCAGTAGGATTGCGGAGTTGTACACAATCAGCTGTGCTTTCATTGTGAAATGATCGATTTTAGTATTTTGTCCTTATAGTTGGACGTCTAATATGGATTCTCTAATTTGCTCAGGCTCCGTTGCTGAAAAGTTACTCGTATTTTAGTAATACAACTGCTACCAGCCTATTACATTTACAAAGAAGATCTTCTGCGAGAGTTTTATACCTCTTAAATGCAACCCGCTATTCTACTTGCTCCAGTCATGAATATAGCTCGTCCTCAAAGAGAAGATCACGTGGACCTGTCATGGCAGCCAAAAAATCCGAAGGTTGTCAAGAATAAATAAACCTTAATTTTCATGTTAATATTATAGTTCTTGCTGCATACTTCTTGTCTTCTAGTGATAGACATGCTTATCGACGTCCAGGGGAAAAACAGGGAGACGGGAAATACAAGCACACAATTGATCTTCCCAGAACTGCATTTGGCTTAAGGGCGAATTCTGTTGTAAGGGAACCTGAAATACAAAAATTATGGGATGAAAATCAGGTGTATGAGAGGGTTTCCAGCAGGAATACTGGGGTAACTTCTCCGTCCTCTTTCTTTATTGTATCCCACTCTTTCTCATTGGACAATCTAGATCTTTAGTAAGTGAATTCTGGCTGATACTAATTATTTCGGCAGGGAAGCTTTGTGCTGCATGACGGGCCTCCTTATGCAAATGGGGACTTACATATGGGACATGCATTGAATAAGATTTTGAAGGATATTATCAACCGTTATAAGGTAATTCTGGAATACTCTTTTTCTTCACTCATGAACAAGACAGAGGTTTCTTGGGATCTTCTTGAACTTTGTGTACTTTTGTGTCATGAATGCTTGTAGGAATTTATATATGACCGTGTGTGCCATTGATTGTGCTTGAAATTGTTTGCCTGGCAATCTTACTGCTCTTTTTTTCCTTCTTTTTCTTTTCAGCTTCTTCAGAATTTCCAAGTCAATTATGTGCCCGGTTGGGATTGCCATGGCTTGCCAATTGAACTGAAAGGCAAGTGTTAGCACCTAGAAGCTAGCATCAATCCTGCTTTCTGAAACCCTTGAATTCGTTTCTCTGGATGATTCTACTAAACTTTTATAACCTGGATATCTTCTGACCCCAAGCTAAAGAAGTTATCTTTTACAATCTTAGAGTGTAGAACTGTAGGTGTAAATTTGGTTTAGGGACTGGATCTTAGATTAGAAGCATAAGTAGGAATTGAGGTAATTTATGTTATGCACGAAAGTGATAGCCTTTGGTAGATGCCTATGGGGGCTGAATCTATTCTTTTACTACCAATGTGAATTCCTCAAGTTTTATGTCTCTTTGCCAAATAATAATGTGTAAAACATTTTGGCCTGTATGATAAAGCTCGTTTATTTGTTTCAGTTTTGCAGTCTCTGGATCAGGATGCTCGAAAGGAACTCACACCTCTAAAATTGAGAGCAAAGGCTGCAAAGTTTGCTAAATCAACTGTCAAGAATCAGATGGCTGCATTTAAGGTTGTATCAGATCAGCAGATGGAAAAGAAAAGTTTCTGCTTTATCATTGTGCTTTTAGCAGAAATTTTTATGATGCTCCCACCATTTATGTTTATGTCATGTTTCGCACCCGGCTATCCATATACCATGAGTTTGGTCTTAAATATATTTAATTAACTCATGCATCTCAATCATAACTCATAGTTAGAATCACATGTCTCACTGTGGCTACTAAAGCTATTGGTTTCCATCTAGGTCGAAATGTTTTTTTTCTATATTTAACTGTACTTTTGTTCTATGTAAAACGTGTGATATGGCATTCCACTTATAGATATATCTTCATTAGAAAAGTTGCTCTCAATGAAATGACAAATGTCTATTTCATTGCTTACAGCGGTATGGCATATGGGCGGACTGGGATAATCCATATCTCACTCTTGATCCAGAGTATGAAGCTGCTCAGGTATTTTATGTCCCCTATATAAAGTGTCTCACTTAAGGATTTTGACAAGTTATGGCTAGTACAAATGTACATATATTTTTACTATATAGCTTAAGCTTCACTGCAAACTTTATCCATATTCCTACTGTTTCCAGAGTTTTCTTATCATCTTTCCTTTCTGGTCTACACGAACTATGCTAGATTGAAGTGTTTGGAAAAATGGCGTTGCAAGGGTACATCTATAGAGGTAGGAAACCAGTACATTGGAGTCCTTCATCTCGAACTGCTCTTGCAGAGGCTGAACTGGAGGTTTTGTCTTTACTTACCTTCATTACTTTTGTTTCTGTAGCACCCACTAATAAAATTGGGAATGCGTGAAACTTACATTTATTAACTTTTAAGCTGAAGATTTACTATTTCTTTTCCAGTATCCCGAGGGGCATGTTTCAAAGAGCATGTATGCCTTTTTCAAATTAGTGCATGGCACTACTTCATGTAAACTGCTAGAGGACTTTATTCCCAATTTGGGCTTGGCCATTTGGACCACAACTCCGTGGACTATTCCTGCTAATGCTGGTAAGCTTTTCAATCCTGGCTACATTCTCTGTTGCCAATTGGGCCCTCCAGCAGTCGATTGAACAAAAAATACATCGATTAGTGTATCATTTTGCTGTACTTAAAATGTTTAAGCATGATGTTCAAAATTAAAAATTCCAATTAAAACTGAAAACTGTCCCAAAATTTGTCTATACTTTTGCAATTAGCCCCCTAATTTCATTGCAAGAACTGTAAATGTGAAAAATGCAGTGAGATGAATACTTAGTTGGTGCCTTTTTATCTTAAAATTACTTATTACATTTTCTAGTGCTTATTAGAGTGTTCCATTAATCATTCATTTTCTTTTTGGGTTTATGGTCTTGCTTTTAGCTTCATATGATCTTTACCTGCTTTTTTAGTACACTTTATATAGCTACTAAATTGATCATTCTGTTTCCTCCCTTCAGCTGTTGCAGTCAATTCAAAGCTTCAATACTCTGTTGTTGAAGTTCATTCCAATCCTGTGGATGCGGTTGCACCATCAGCCAATAAAGAGAAACGATTTGGAAGAATTTTGAAGGAAAACGATAACCTGCACTTAATTGTTGGATTGGATCTTGTGCCGACTCTAGAAGCAAAGTGGGGCGTGAAGCTTACAGTGAAGGCAACAGTTACAGGTGCAGATCTAGAGAATTGCAGGTATGTTCATCCAGTAGAGAGCAGAGAATGCCCGGTCGTCATCGGTGGGGATTACATCACGACCGAGTCGGGAACTGGATTAGTTCATACTGCTCCTGGCCATGGACAGGAAGATTATGTAACCGGCCTTAAATATGGGTTGCCTGTCCTCTCCCCTGTGGATGATGAAGGGAAATTTACTGAAGAAGCGGGGAAATTTACTGGTCTTGATGTACTTGGCAACGGCAACATTGCTGTTATTGACTGCTTGGACGAAAACTTATCGATGATTATGGTTGAGCCATATAGTAAGTGTGATTCTTACCTCTTGATCTGCCTTCATTTTTTGTTCTCCGATTGTATAGTAATAATTAAAATTGTAGCTTTACAGTCTACTTTGTCTAACACTGGATAAATGCAGATCACAAGTACCCATATGATTGGCGAACCAAGAAGCCTACAATTTTTAGGGCAACTGAACAATGGTTTGCTTCAGTGGAAGGATTCCGTAAGGCAGCTATGGATTCGATTAACCAAGTAAACTGGATTCCTCCACAGGTAATTGGCCAGCCTTCATCTATAATTTATTTTTGATGATAATGAGTATCCACAATTAAGCTCATATTGTATTAATAGGCAGAAAATCGAATTTCAGCCATGACTTCAAGCCGTTCAGATTGGTGCATCTCTCGGCAAAGAACCTGGGGTGTTCCAATCCCAGTTTTTTATCACGTGGAGTCGAAGGAACCATTGATGAATGAAGAAACTATTGATCATATCAAGTGTAAGGGCTATCAACTTTCACTTTTCCACATTTGTCTGTTTAATTTGGTTTTGCTTGTAGGAATTTTATATAAAATTGCAATATATCAAAAAAAATTCGGACCCTGCTATCTCCATCAGCAAACTGTAAATTGTCCCATACTTATCTACCACTTAATATCCCGATATTTATAAACGTTGTAAAATTGCCTTTTAAAATGCAATAACTTTGGCATAATAGGACAATTTCATATCGTCTGTTTTGGCAGCTATAATTTCTCAGAAAGGAAGCGATGCATGGTGGTACATGAAGGTAGAAGAATTGCTTCCAGAAAAATACCGTGATCAAGCATCAAGCTATGTAAAAGGAACAGATACAATGGATGTTTGGTTTGACTCGGGTATATAACCATTCTGGCTATTTGTGTTACTTGAGTGCGTACTGCAATCCTGGATACTCAAGCACACACTATATTATTAGATCAGCTAAAATTCCACAAGTTTTAACTTTTGCATGTGATTTTTAACTAGTGTAAAAAGTGGTCATGATTATATGGAAAGATGTAATCTTAATTACATTGGTTTCGTTCAGGTTCTTCATGGGCAGCAGTATTGGGGAAGAGAAATGGTCTCAGTTATCCTGCTGATTTATACCTTGAAGGTACAGATCAGCATCGTGGCTGGTTCCAAAGTTCGTTGCTGACAAGTATTGCTACAAATGGTAAGAGAGAAACGTTTATCGTCGACAATTTTATCTAGTGTGATGATATCAATACATTGCTAGATGACTATCAGCCAGTGGTTATAATCTAGTAAATTCCTCCTTTATTTAGTCATATGAATTTGTGATTTTTTATGATGAAATATTCTTATGAACCATCATAATAAGCTGCACCGAGGACACTAAATCTAATCTCTCGGAGGATGTAAGATATCCTTCTTACTTAGTCTTTCTTTTGTTGAGACTTATGTTCCGATATTGCAGGAAAGGCTCCATATCGTGGTGTCATTACACACGGATTTGTACTTGACGAGAAGGGCCTAAAGATGAGCAAATCTGTAGGAAATGTTGTCGACCCAAGAACTGTGATTGAAGGAGGGAAAGACCCAAAGGTACTAATATTAGGACTGACGATATACTGCTCGAACGTATATATTTATCGAAATGCTGAATTTTTCCTTGATCATCCTCAACAGGAGGCCTTTGGTGCAGATGTGCTTAGGTTATGGGTCTCCAGTGTAGATTATTCCACTGATGCCATGATTGGCAATACAGTCCTTCGCCAAATGTCAGATGTGTACAGGAAATTAAGAGGAACCTTGCGGTTTCTTCTGGGGAACTTGCACGATTGGAAAGTATGTTGTCTCTTGAAGCTCGTTCTTTTACTTCTAAGTGTCTGCCTACTGTTGTTTTAGGTTGTAGACCTTCCCATATAGTCTCTCTCTAACACCGCATTTTATTGGTTTTTGTAGGCTGATTATGCTGTTCCTTATAGTGAGCTTCCGATGATAGATCAATATGCGCTGTTTCAACTTGAAAGTGTCGTGAAGAGCATCAAAGAGAGCTATGACAATTATCAGTTCTTCAAGATTTTTCAGGTATATTCTGCCATTGCTATTGATTCCTTTCAACCCCATGTTGTTTATAGGTTGATAGATGAGTATTACTAGCTTTCCTGTAAATTTAACATCTCAAGACTTTTCTTCTTGTATTTCGATTTATTTTCATGTTTAACAGATCATTCAGCGGTTTGTTGTTGTTGATCTCTCGAGTTTCTACTTGGATGTTGCCAAAGATCGACTCTATGTCGGGTGAGCATTTATTTCGCTTCGTTTCTTGCCAATGTTGATGCCTCAAATGTGATTCATCAGTCAAATTCAAAAGAAACCTAGAGTGTTCGTATTTGCTTTAAGTCTCAGTCTACCAAAGTCCCCATTGAGGCTAACAACTCGTTGAAAAATACATAAAAGTAATTTTTGAGTTCTCGAAATGTTATCTTGACATTCATGAGAACCTTGAAGGCGTTTTAATTGCTTTTTCGCTGTCCATATCGATATTTTGTCAATTCTTGCAGGGGAGCCTCTAGCTCTACAAGGAGGAGTTGTCAAACAGTCCTTGCTGCACAGCTGCTTTCTATTTCAAGAGTGATTTCTCCTATTTTGCCACATTTAGCAGAGGATGTGTGGCAGAATCTTCCTTTCCCATACACTACCGCTGAAGGTCACATCGCCAAATTTGTCTTCGAGTCAGGATGGCCCGTCTCGGATGAAAGACATCGTGCATTCCCTGAAGACGAGGTCATCTTTTGGGGGAAGATTCTTGAGGTATGTTGCATAGCTTACTTTTAAAGAAAAAAATTTCATTTTTCTAATTTAAGCTGCTTTTCCCAGCTGAGAAATGAGGTAAACAAAGTGCTCGAGGTAGCTCGAACTCAGAAGTTGATCGGTTCGAGTTTAGAGGCAAAGGCGTACCTCTATGCATCCGATGATAGTCTCGTTTCCAGATTGGTTAGCTTGTGCTCGTCAGAGAACGAGGCTGACACGTTGCATCGGATCTTCTTGACATCTCAGGTACGTCAATATGAGCCACAGTCGAACGAGCAAGACTTATAACTGCGTAGACTATAATTATCTAAAATATGCAGGTCGAGATTCTTCCAACCATAGACAGTGTGAAAGAAGACGACGTATCATGCACCGGAGAGTACCTCATCGATGACACGAAAAAGGTGTGGATTGGTGTGTCGCGTGCGGATGGGTCGAAGTGTGAGAGATGCTGGAATTTCTCACCTCAAGTTGGTAGTTACGAGGATCACCCGTCGCTTTGTAGCCGGTGCCATGGCGTCGTCAGCCACCCGATTCCAGCTCTTGCTGCAGCTAGTTAGACATTTTTGGTAGCCGGAAAGGAAACACGCGAGTTTCTGCATCAGATTTATCACTTCGCTTCGAAATGGAGGCTTTATTTTGCCTTACTCTTGATTCGATTTAGTTTTGAGTTTCTCTAATTTTAGAAGTGAAACCATTTTTGCACAGGAAATATAGCCCATAAATTGTAACAATTTCTATTACAGAATATTACTAGTCGCGACAAAATCAGTAATATATACATGTGATATGCGTTGATAAAATTACATGCACATTAGGAAAACTCATAATCTTACATGTGCCGTTAAATCCAGGGGCGGAAATTCGGTACTGGGTCCGATTGCCATGTATACGAACAATACTATATTTCCTTTTTAATGAATACAGTTATTTGCCTATAAATTACATCCTGATTTTAGCCACACCTAATAACATGACATTGTCCCTTGTTGGTGTGACGTATTTTAATTATGCCCATCAATTTTATACCGCTCTATGTCTTCGTTACTTAAGTTGAAATCTTGATCGATAATAAAATGAGAAAAAAAATTATAATTCAGTAACTTACAAGCGAGTTTTATAGTTGGTATGCAAAAAGAGAATTTGATTAAAGTTCGGTAATTTAGAGGCGGGTTTTATAGTTGGTATGCAAAAAGAGAATTTGGTTAAAGTTTAGTAATTTATAGGCTAATAACCCTAATGAATATGTTTTCTATTTTATAATTATTTACAATAATGCTCTATTTCTTTCTTTTTTAAAACGGGATTTTTTGGTTATAGCATGCCATCTTTTCATTCTTTCTATTTTTTTTTTTCGACGGGCCCTTAACCTCGTCGCACTAATAACAATGTGGAGGTCGCACCGTTTGGGTGTCCTAAGTATATGTCATCTGTTTTTATATCGTTAAGATTTTAATTATTAGATGGTTCAATTCTAATTTCACAAAACTATTAGGTTTAGTCTAATGTTATAGCATGTCATCTACTTTTATGTGTTTGTATTTTTTTATTGGAGGAACATCGTGGAAGTCGCACAGCTTGTTGTTCACATGTGAATGACGCGATGGTCGTTCTACCTCCGCGATCTTGTCGTGCGCTTTATCGGTAAGAATGTTTGGTCTCGTTTTTTGAGAGCTTTCATGGTGTTGCATGTGTCATGGGTTCGTGTTAGTAGCCCATTTTACGTTATTCAATCGTGAAATTCATCGTTGCGGGCTTATCTTGTTCTTATTTTTTTGTAGGAAAGATGGCGAAATCGGGAAAAATAGGAAGAAATGTTTGAAGTCTTTGAACTAAATAAGATTGAAGTATGGCTTGATACGACTATACGAGTTCGTAGGCGAAAACCGTGTCCAAATCTGAGTTCAAACGAGTGAGATATGGACGAAACGAGAAAGCCGCACGGAGAGGACAACTAGGGGGTAGTGAAGGCTGACCCCTGGCGCCGGCTTCCCCCATTATATCGAGGATGACAAGGATGAGGGGGTAGCGCCGGCTGCCCTGGCGCGACATAATTCAGCGCAAATGCGCATTTTTGCACCTTTTAAGGGTTTTTCAGCCCTCTTTTCACATAATCTCACTTGGGAGGCTTGACACACCTCCCCTCTTTTTCTCTCTAGATTTTAGATTCCTTGAGGGTTCGATTTAACATCGAATCAAACATTGGATTTTGGATTCTCTTCAAGTTTGTAAGGAGTACTTTGTGTTTTTCAGTTCCAATTTTTATTGTTTTTGATTCTTGTCTACTTCGTGCTCCATTTCTAGTCTCGTTTATATTCGATCGGATGTGTGTTCTTAATTTCATATTTTGCTATGGTTGAATGGATTTAGATATACGGATTCAATTTGATTATAATTTTAATTGTTCAAGTACTTAATAACTTAAGTTTTAGATTGATAATTCCTTTGCTCGTTTTAATTGCTTTCGTTTATTGCTTCTTTTACCTGCTTATTATCGCTTTCTTTATTTGCTTTTGGTGCGATGGATATGACAAATCCAATCTCAATCCTGGTGATTAGAATGTTTAACTTTTATTTGCTTTATGTTATAACAACACGATCAATGCCTTGTTAAGCTTTCCTTGATACCGGGGAAGTCATCAGTGGTAGCCATTTTATTGGCATGGGGCTCTAGAGTTACAGAATTTGGAGACGAATGTTATTCGCATAGGGGGACTGAGGCCTGGAATATGGCTCATTGGTAAGATATCTATAAGAAAGTTTAAAGATGTCCATCTACTGTATTGCAGCTGCGAAGCCACTATTAGTATTTCTTTCACTTTTAGTTTATTTGCAATCTTTCAGTTTTAGTTTATTTGCTCTTTCAATTTTTTTTTATGTGGGCGCTCGTCACTCCTTTACACTCCGCCATATTGACATTTACCTCAACCCAGCCTTCGATGATCGTGCATACAATGAGTACGTTCAGGCAGACACGAGGATTATAGAAATGGATCCAAATAAAAGATACCGAATTATTAATTAATTTGATTTAAGTGTGCGTTATATGTAATTATTATAGGAGGCACATTTTGGTCAGGTCGGGCTAACGGTTAGGCCCAGGCGCGGCTTGACCAAAGGCAAGGCCCAACAAAGGGCTCCACATTCACTCAATCTCTTCCTTAGGGTTTACAAGAGCACAACCACTTATATTTGCCCTAGGAAAGGAATCAAAGTCCCTACAGATTCTCTTTACAACCAATTCACATCAATTAAACGAGGAAATCTGATCGATATCAATCAATGATCTCAAAATCGAAAAAACTACAGACATATTTGGAGTCACCCCTAAGAAAGACGAAACACTATACAAAACAAACAGTGGCTTAAAATCTTCGCCCCATCTTTAAATTCATTCTTTTTCAACAGAGTTTCAAAATTCGAATGACTACAACCAAGAGAGAGTTTCCATCGACTTTTAAACTCTTCAAGATAAGCCATGGATTCTGCATCTTCTTTACTATTCAGCAAGACCTCCCTACTGTTAGGGTTTGAATACATAAAATATGATTTATAGTGCTTAAGTATTGTAAAACCTTATTTTCCATTTTATGACAATTAAGTTATTTGTCTCTGGTTTGCCTTAATGTCTTGGGTTTATTTATTATGTGTAAACTGGTTGAATGTATTCTTGTTAAAATGTTGTGAGGTTGAAAAGCACAAATGGGCATTAACATGTCCATTTGGTCTTCATGGCGTCGCTCTCTTCGGGTCTTTACCTTGGCACCTGGGTACTTGATTCTTCCTAATAGAACCTTCAAAACACAACCAAACGTACCACAAGTGTAACAAAGCTCAAAACATGATAATCAATACAAAATACGAGCTATAAACCCGAAAAACTAACATTATAACCATAGTATACACGCATCAAAATAAACTAAAATAGGACATTATCAACTAGCCTTTCATGACCTATCGGTCTGGCCTATCGATCGACATGCCCGACCCATAGGGACCATGGCTCTTATTGGTCGATCCTGCCTAAACGTTTGATACATGAGGGGGAGGGGGTGTAGGTGGAGTAGGTAAGCGAGTAGGTGATAGTGAAGGAGAGTCGTCCATGGCCTATCGTCCGATAGGCCCGACCAATAGGGACCATGGCTCCTATCGGTCGATAGGCCAGACCGATAGGGACCTGTCACCTATCGGTGGATAGGCCTGACCGGTAGGGCGCCTTCTTCTCCCGACGACTCTCCTTCACTTTCACCTACTCCCTACCTATTGTGAACCCGACCAAGGTAAAAATGTTGTGATGGGTGTTGAACCCTAATCAACAATTTTGTCTTTGAACTCGCTCAGAGTGCGCCTTTGGCTCCCCCTCGCTTGATTCATGTTTTTAAGTTTTTCAATGAGCTCAACCCCATCACCTTAGAATATAGAGTGATGTATATATAGATCGAGGACACATTTTTTTTATCTTTAATTTGACATCTTTGTAACATTTGTTAGGTACTTAATTGCTTGTATTACATGAACGTTGAACATCTTATGGAATTGAGAAGATCCTTGCTTCCAGCATCGAAATACATCTTATGGAATTGAGAAGATCCTTGCTTCCAGCATCGAAATGCGTGAATTTAAGAGGTGTCTAACTTTAAACATAAAAATAATTTATTTATTTTTTCTAAAATTGAATTTGACGTTGCACTTCAAACAGTATCATTTTGAATTCGATAAAAAGATATTCCACATAACATGCCATCTTACTCTCTCTCTCTCCCTCGTGCTGGTCTTAGAATGTTGTGGCATATAGGTGGAATAATCTTTTTCTTGTTTTTCCATAAAAAGAAAAAAAGAATTATCCATTAGAAACAACACAGTTTTGATTGTCACTTTAAATTCGATTTTACTACATGAAAGGGAAATTCAATTTGGTAAGCGAAATCAATTAAACTCATATATTTCTATGCCAAAAAAATAAAAGATTTCATGCCAATTCTAAAAAATGTCCATAGTTCATATATTTAGAGGTAATTAACCCCCTTTTTTTCCAACAGCAACATAGGTACTTTGATATATTTACTCTATTAGTAATTTAGTATATACATGCATTTACGTGCGTGTATACATATTATGTTAAATCAATGTAAAAATGAAATGGAATTACATGCAATCAACCAAATATCACTAACCCAAGAAAAATATCACAACGCAAAAAGATTTTGAGGCACTTGTTTGTTGATGCACATAGAAATTACTCTCTCATGCGCATATCAAACCTCTGTTTTCAATCTTCTTTAGTTCTCTGCTAATATTTACATGAAACTTTCCAAAAAAAGGGGGAGACATAAACCTCAAACACCCCCCCTTTTTCAAGAGAGAAAGAGAAGAGAGAAGAGGGGACAAAAAAAAAATGGAAAACAAAGGTAAGGAAAAAAAAAAAAAAAAAGGTTCCTTCCTATAGTACATTTGGAAACACCCTAAAAAAAGGATTAAGAGATTTTTTACTTCCTTATTCAACCCATCATCACTTTCTCACTATCTTTGGACCATTATAGATTACTCCTACAATCACATGATCCTCTGGTTTTTCCATCTCCTTCAACCATGCATACCCTTCCTCCTCTTCCTCCTCCGCCTCTACATCGACTACATCTCCAAACAACAAAAACAACGATGAGCAACGGCATTCGGATGTATAGGGTTTATAAATCCCCAATTAGGGTTTATTAAGCTTCAATTAGAGTTTAGTTAGGGTGGATGCTTGGAAGTGTGCCTTCTAATATAACATATATGGAAATGGAATAGATAAATAGGAATTTTGTTAGATTCTTGTTATGTCAAAAGGGGTCCCATTTCTGGAACATTCTATTTGACAGAAGCCAACAAAGAATCTTATCCTACACTATCACAAACAAACAAGGTTTTTGCAGGAGAGTTGTACACTAGAGAATGGGAGGTGTACCTGAAATTTGGGCAAATGGGAGCTCATGGTAGTACTGACAGTGACGGCCCTCGGGATCGCAGTATGGGGGGCCGAGCACATCGAGCACAGCGCACGCGGTCTTGGCAGTAAATCGGTGCATGTTCCCGCCATCGGCTGGATAGAGAATTGAGGTATTGCAAGGGGGTGTAAGCTCCGAATTCACCTTAACCTTAGCCAAACGTATCCCATCGTGATCATCAACATCTGTAGCAAAATAAATTATGATCAGAGAGAGAAGCACTGCACTTATGCTGTGGATGTAAAGATTCGTCTGCAACGAAGGTCTCCTATTAATCACACCTAGCAAACGCTGCACGTATTTTTCACTATAATAGGGTAGATCGAGACAAGACTAGCAACCTTGGTCTTGGATACAAAAGAACCCTACATCGGGAGATTGTGATCAAAGGGTGAAGGAGGGCTAAAAGAGCATCTAAAACGAGCAAACGAGCACGAAGAGGAAATCAAGTTACATGATCTTATATGTCCATAAATATTTCTATCAACTAAAGAATTCTAAAGACTCTCAATTTTCCACAAGAATCAATGCAATTCACAAACATGCATAGAAATTTCTTATCACCAATATTATTGATCCTCCAAAACTTCGAAAAAAATCCAGTTTTTTCCATGTGAACCAGTGCAATTCACAGAATAGGACCAATAATGGTAACAAAGTACATACTTTTGGGATCCACAATGCTCGTCATTGTGCAGCCATCCGCCTCATCCGTCCAGTCAAGGGACCGGATGTGCATCGTGCCAAATAGAAGCTTGCTGAAAACTGTCATCCCGGGATGGTTGTGAAGTGGGATGACAGTTGTCGGGGGCAAGCAGAAGATGCCAATCTGCAATAATCGAAACAAGATGGTACAATAAAATCATATGCATTGTGAAACTGAGAATTAGGGCACACACTGCTTCAGTTTTGTCATAGGAAATACATACCGAGAATTTGTCACATTCATGGAGGCGCATATAAGTTATGATAGGCGCGCATTCGCTGTTGAAAAACGGCATATTTGGCCGTAGGCCTACATCTTCTTGAGTCATTCCATCTGCAGGGATCATCACCACATTTGTTAAGGCTAGTAGAAAGATTCAAAACAGAGAATATAAACCTGCATTTTGGGCAAAATAGGAATTACTACATTTTTTCCAATAATTCTTTATAGGGCACAACTCATCTATCACACTACCAAACAAAAGTATTCACAAAAAATAACCATAAATGATCAAGTTTCAAGAACATTTGTTCAAGATCGCAAAAGCATCAAAACAAGAATAAATTTTCAAAATGTGTTTGGACTTATAAAGTTAAGATTTAACATACCATAACTGATAAGGACAAGTCACAAAGCATCACCAAAAGGGTTTTTTCAGACAAATGCCTAACATTTTATGCAAGAAAATTGAAATATGAATTTTCAGCACCACTAAAAGAGGGGGGGGGGGGGGGGAATATAGTGATGCATGAACCTGTTTCTAAAACGGGGAACAGGAAGCTTCACATGCGGTGATGTTTGCTTGATGATTTTTGGGCCATTAAACCTCGGATTTGCATTAATCATTCAAGAAAGATTTTGGATATACAAACTCCAAGGCACATGGTACCACATAAATAGCATCAAAACCAACCAAGAGGCAAGCAGATGGCCAAAAAGTGAATTGATCCCACAATTACGGAAGCCACCATTTTCCCTCTCTCTCTATTTTTTTTATAAAAAAAATCACAATAAAAATGCAAGAAATAGAAAAACCAATCACATAGTCATTATCACAAAATTCAGACACCACCACCCTACAACAACATAGGATGCAATGTCACCACACAAGTACACCTTGTTTTCCATAGCTTACCCCAGCATTGACCAACTAAATTAAATACTTCCACAACTCCCAAAAAATATCAAAAATAAAAAATCAAAAAAGTTTTTGCCCATTGTTGCAAAACCACTAAAAAACAAACTAAAATTGTCCCACATTGAAAAAAAAATCCCGTGAGCCACAACACTAGTGGCATCAACAAACAAACTGCAGGAAAGCAAGATTAATAGTAGTAGTAATTTCTCCACATTCTCCAAAAATAAAAAATTATTGAATTTGAATACCCAAAACAGCAGCGAGCTTCTCCACATTCTCCGGCGACGGAACAATGCCAGGCCCACAATCGGCAAAAACCTCCTTGCAAGTGTCATACAGCTTTTGAACAGCAGAAATCCTCTTCTGCCGCCGCTTCCCCTTCCTCGATTCATTACTCATTTTCCCTCTCCCGCCGCTCCCGTTTGGCTCAATCCTCATTTTCATGCAAAAAGACTCGATCTTGAAAATGTCCCAAAAAATTAAAGAACACACAAAGCAGCAAGATTTTCACAGAAATTTGTGATCCGGGTGCCAAAAACGGTGAAACTTGAAATGAGGGCTGTCGAGGGAAGCAGGTAAGAATCGAGGGAAATAGAGAAAAAGGCGGTGTTTTTATATTTGTCTATAATTGGAGTTGTGATATGATATTTCCTGGTTTGATACTAAAAACTATGCATTGAGCAGTCCCTGTGTGAAAAGATTGATAGGAATGTAAACTGAGGGACGCAATCTCTGTGTGTGTATGTATACATGTATGTATAGGTGAAAGATCAAATTTTGGGAGGAGGGGTGGTGTGGGGGTGGGGGTGGGGGTGGGGTGTGTATATATACCGTTAGTTTGAAGAGGAAGTGAAGGGAAAACCGGGGGCCTGTTATACAATTCCAATGGGCTGTTCAGAAAAGCGGATTTTCTCTTATTTTTTTTATTTTTATTTTTTTCACATTTTTCGACTTTTCAAGATTTTGACTTTGCCTAATTTTCCCAATCTAATTCTAATCTAAATCCACTTTTTTATTTACTACCAAAATACCATTCTGGATAATGTTGAGCTCTGGAGTCTGGTCTGGAACGTACGTAAAATATATTATAAATTTATATTTTTGGATTTTTTTAGATATAAAACAATTTTTATTTTATAAAATTTTATTGTGTTAAGGATATTATATATTTATATGGATATGAAATTTTGTAAGAATTACATTTTTATAGTAGCCATAGATTATATTTTGGTCCTTTTTTAAAATTTTAGTCATGAAAAATAGTATAGGTTAGTGACATCGAGAGTATGTAATGATGGATTCGATAAACATAGTTTTTTATATGTACGCTATCTGGAATATAACTGAATCTAGTTTATCAACTAAAGTTATGGAAACAACTTCGTGCAAGTTGAAATCTAGTTAATTCAAATCCTCAATTTTCGGAAACAACCTCGTATTAGTTACATTGTGTGCGGATTGTCTTTGATTGTCTTTTGCATACGGATTCTAGCTTGTCTTTTGATAACTTTACTTTTGTATCCGAGAATTGGTCGAGACGACTCGTAAACATTTGTACAAAGATTCGTCGATCATTTACTAATTCTTTTTATATCTTTATGTATTCAACGAAAAAAGCAATACCAAAAAAAACCTCTAGCTTATTTTCTAGCCCTAATACAAAGTAATAGTAATATTTATAGTTATTATTATTATTATTATTATTATTATTATTATTATTATTATTATTATTATTATTATTATTATTATTATTATTATTTTGACATACCGATTCGCACAATGAATTTTTACACTCGTCCCAATTTTGTTTGCATGACTTTGGAAAATAGCAAAATGTTTTACATGTACTATTGAATTCGGAAAATTGCTTAACCAAAAAAGATGATTATAAAAGACGAAATAAACTCAAGATAAGTCATCGAATAAAAAAATGGCTTTAAAATGGACTACTAATATTTGAAAGGAAAATATTGACCGGAGTCTTTCCTAAAATTGAATTCTTTATTCTAAGATAAAATTATATATAGACAGTTTTCGTTTATTTGTGAAACTCACTTTACACGACTTCATTTTTGTATAGAATAATAATATATTTTCCTTGTTCACCAACATCCAAGAATAGTGATGAGTCAATGTTGTTTTGGATAAATCCCGTTGTGTCAAGGATATATGATTTTTCATATTTATTTTTATTTACATTTATAGTCATCTTTCCAATAAATTATCCAGAGAGAATGTGGTAAAATTATCCAGAGAGAGATCAAATAAAAAATTATCTAAGATTTAAGAGCTCAATAGGATTTTCTTCAGAAAATAATAAACTTATATATACACTTCTTAAAAAGAGGCCTTATATACTAGATCAGATTAAAAGTTGAGTCTAGCTTAAAATTCGAACTTATTCCAGAAAATGACAATTTCTATTAGGAACCTACTCTTACAAATTCTACTATGCTAAAATTTATTTTAATTTGAATTATCATCTTTTAGTATTTTTCTGGGATCTATTTTCTTTTTACCTACCAACCAAAATCAATTTTATAAGTTGTAACGTAAGTTTGTTAGGTTGATTTTGTATTCATCTTACTATAAAACATCACCAAATTTATCAAAAATCGTGCATTCATCACATCCACAATTTGTTGCTAATGCAAACATGAATCTCGTGAGCATGATAGCAGTAGCAAGCAAACAAATTAAATTATTTCAGTATGTAAATCTAAAATCTGATTGCAGATATATGAGAATATATCCAAATTTTGGTGAGATTTGATTTGAGGCAAAGATAACCAAACTGAAATTAAATATGTATTCGTGTGAAAAAAAAAAAAACAAGAAAAAATATTTTTATAAATATGTATGGATTTCTCAGAATTATTGTTAAATACATACACATATATGGACAAGTACTCAATGAAAAGAAACGTAAAAAAGGTATCTTCAGAGATAAATGAAGGACAAATATCAAATTAAATCCTAAACTATGTGCTTTGTACTAAAAATATCATGAACTTTCAATAATATTAATAAAAGACCTAAACTATTGATATTGTACCAAATATATCCTTATATCATTTTTTATTTTTAGGACAAACTAACTAAAAATTTATTATTACTAATATTTTGGAACAAATTAAATAATTTATACAATTTAATTCAATATTTTTTAAAATATTTTTTCTTTAATAGTCATTTTTTGCCATGTGGCATCCTAGTCATCTTTTTATAAGTAGAAAATAATAATAAGGATATATTTGGTACAATATCAATAGTTTAGATCTTTTATTGATATTATTGAAAGTTCAGGATAGTTTTGGTACAAAGCATATAGTTTAGGATTTAATTTATATATTGATCTAAATGAAAATATATCAACTTAGATTTTATACACGAAAGTTATGTCCCAAACAATAAAATAAAGTGAAAATAATAAATTCCACGTCCGCATAACATTCTAAAAGATAGATCTCATTAATTATACAAAAAGTACGATATCGAAACACGACAGAAGAAATTATATGGAAAGCACGAGACCGAAACACGACAAAAGAATATTATTTGTTATACGATATATCAAATATCTTTGTAAATTTTCTTCCACAATTATTCAACTCTAATAATAGCTTATTATTGTTTGTGTGCAACTCCCATACACTCTACTAGCACATGAAAATATACCAACTTAGATTCTATACACCAAAATTATGTCCCAATTAAGAACTAAAGTGAAAATGAGAGAATCAAAATTCAAAAAATAACGTGGACAAAATGAAACTCTAAATCAACAAACTTACTCAAAAAATCTCATTAATTATACGGAAAGTATGAGACCGGAACACGACACAGGAACTATATGGAAAGCACGAGACCGAAACACGACAGAAGAATATTATTTGCTATATGATATATCAAATATCCTTGTAAATTTTTTCCCACAATTATTCAACTCTAATAATAGATTATTATGGTTTGTGTGCAACTCACACACACTACCAGTAAATGAAAATATATCAACTTAGATTCTATACACCAAAATTATGTCCCAACTAAGAAATTAAAGTGAAAATGAGAGAATCAAAACTTGAAAAAATAATATGGACAAAAGAACTCCACATTTACTAACATTCTCAAAAAATAGATCTCATTAATTATACGGAAAGTACGAGACCGGAACACGACACAAGAAATATACGTACGGAAAGCACGAGACCGAAACACGACAAAAGAATATTATTTGTTACACTATATATAAAATATGCTTATAAAACTTTTCCACAATTATTCAACTCTAATAATAATGGAGTATATTATTATTGTTTGTGTGCAATACACACTCTACTAGTAAATGAAAACATATCAACTTAGATTTATACACGAAAATTATGTCCCAACTAAGAAATTAAAGTGAAAAATAGTGAGAGAATCAAAACTTAAACAAAAAAAAACTCCACATTCACTAACATTCTCAAAAAATTAGACCTCATTAACTATACGGAAAGCACGAGACTGAAACACGACATAAGAAATTATACGGAAAGTACGAGACCGAAACACGATAAAAAATATTAGTTGTTTAATTTAAGGTACCTTCATTTGTGTTCTCTTGTTTTGGAACCAAAATTTCACTTGAATTGGTTCGATTCCGAGTTGAAGACTGAGTTCTAATCTTTGCTTCTCGTCGGGATGTGGGAACTCTTTATAAAATCTACAAAAAAAAAAAAAAAAAAAAAAATCTTTGGTGTCACATCAAATATTTCTATTACTAAATTAAGAATCTTTGGTGTCACAACACATATATAATTGAATCTAACAAAAATCTACTAAATTAGTAGAATAAAAATTGAACTTACGCTTCCATTTGTTGGATCTGTTGTTGACTGTGACGATGGTATCGTTTCCTATTGCTCGAAGCTTCCCTCTCATCACTCATTCTTCCCTAATTTGTGAATAAAAATGGGGTAAAAATGAATGTAAAATATTATAATAATGTATATTTATATGAGAAGATATAGACACCAACACATTCAAAAAAAATCCATGACACGACTTCCTAAATAGGGTCAATTTAAGAAAATCAAAAAATGTTTTTTTGTTGAAGACACTTTTCTTGGCTTTTTATAAGCTCATGTCGTGAAAGAAACCATTTTTGGGATAGAGAGATGAGGATGAAATAGGAGAGAGAGATTAAAAGTGAAAAAAAGGGTGACATATAAATACAAAATAGGGAGATTTTGGTTTAGAGATGCTTAATTCAATTGCATTTTAATGGACTTGTGGCACTTGTGGAAAGAGGGGAAAAAAATTATGAAAATTTTTGGGATTTGAATAGAGAATCATGTTCTTATCATTAAGAGCTTTATTTATTTGGTCAATTAAATGAGTTTCGAGAGAAATTAGCGTGTGAATTAAAATTGATTATTATATTCATGAATATTTTTTTTTGCCTTTTCATATATAAAAAGATGAATATCAAATGGGGAAAATGCAATAAATTCATATTGCTATAACAGACAAGCTAGTAGTTGTGCTCTCGAATATGGCATGGTGAAAAAAAGGAAAGTGCCGATAGATCTTAATGAGTTGGTCGAATGAGTGAGTTAACACACATTTTTAGGTCAAAATTGTTGTGAAAAATATGACTAGACAATAGATTCTCTTCTTCTATTTTTTTATTTTATTTTTAAATGACAATAGATTCTCTTCATTAAAAAAAAAAAAAAAGAATGGGAAATGTATTTAAATTTATTTTTTTTAGAATTACAAGTGGTATAAATATATAATATCATAACAAATTAAATATCAACGCCGCACGCAAGCTGGACCACTCCACCGTATAAAGACGGGACAACTATCCATACAAAAGTGGGAAAAATTCCCGCATATAGGCGGAATTTGAACACAGGTGCTAGTGTCACTGGGTGCCTCATATTAATGTAATTAATTTTATATTCACATTAATGAGATTTTATGTTCCATTTCTTTTTCAATTGCCTCTTTTGAAAATATTTCCTTTTCAGATGCTGGGGGCCCAATGGGTGTAAATATTCGTATACACTTCCAAATATAAAAAAATTAATGGACATTTACATAAGCCCAATCATAATTTAGGGGGCTATAGTGAGTTTGATGTATAAGAACGTGAGTTATGTTTTAAGTTTGGTGGCTATAAGGGTAAAATAGTTATATTATTATTATTATTATTATTATTATTATTATTATTATTATTATTATTATTATTATTATTATTATTATTATTA
>JAYJMF010008656.1:0-23190 GCA_036873715.1 Salvia sclarea
GTATAGGTATATAAAAATTTCATACCGAAAGTAAGGTATACCGAACCAAGGTATACCGAAAAGTATGGTAAGGTAACAGTATGAAATTTTCCATCCCGAAGACAAAGATAAGGTATAAAGTATGACCATTTTGGTAAGATATACCGTACCGTGTCACCCCTATTCCAAATCGTGAGCATCACTCTAGCACAAAAAAAAGCACATTTTATTTTTGTGATGTAATATATGCTTTATTGTTAATCCCAAATTCTATTTCAAAGAACCCCAAATAAGTCTATGAGCCCAACAAAGTAAACTAAAATTGATTAAGAAAAAAGAGTAATTTTAAAGAGCCCATTGCATGTTTTCTTTAGGGCCAAGATTTCATAGAAGCCCAAAAAGGAACTACCCCAAATTATTTGAGCCCAAAACTCTAATTCCACAATTAGAATAAAAACAAGATATTACACGTGTAAACAAAAATTAGTTGCCATTAACAACAAGAATACAAGATATTAAAATAAAACAAGAAACTAAAAAACAAAATAACTATTCAAAAACTTGTGATTAACGTAAATGAGAATGCAACCGGCCAGAAAAGAGCTAAGAAAAATAACAAGAATACCATTAAATTTGGACGAGGAAAATCGTTCAAAATATTTATTAATTAATAAAACAAGTGTGAATCCAATGATTCCCAAATAAAATTAGCACAAGTAATATCTTGCTTGCACGTATTTAAAATTAATATCTAATAATACCAGTATGAAAGCATAGAGAATCCGGTATCAAATAGAATAATTGTCAAATAAGTGGTTTTGATTATTTCTTGTTTAATTTATATTTTATTATACTAATATTTTGACTGTGTGAAAACGTTCCAGACATAGATTCCTAGTTGCACGCTTCATGCCTCTCCAATTCCTTCTTTACATTAATTTCTTGTATATGTTTGTAGACAACAACAAACTTAATTAAATATTGTGCATGAGCATATACTAATTTCTTGTATATGTTTGTCACAAGCACAAAGTTAATTAATAATTATATATAGTACATGAGCATAGATATATTAAAATCATATATTATACAATTGACATTTGACACGTATGAAAAGAAAGATCGCTCCTGCATAAATAAATCATCAATAGTAACTTATCAAACCACATCCCTTTATCACAATCACAATCTCAATATCTTTTTTATTTACAATTATAACGATGCAAACGAAATTAAAATTCATATTCCCCTACAAATAATAAATTCTTTTTCCAAGTGACATCATCTATTACATAGATAGATAATACGTTGCAATTATAAAAATTTAAATATGACTACTAAATAGTATTAGCAAGGGTGTATATTTTTTTAATAATGTCACACGAGAATGCAATAGATTTAATTAGTAACTCACCACAACAAAGAACTAACAACCAATGGCAAAAAAAAAAAACCACAAGAAGTTGAGATTTAAAATAGTACCAAAACAAGATCTACACATCACATCATCATATAGCTAAATGCCAAAAACTATATATAAAAATTAAAATAATAGATTGTCACGAATGGTGCTGCAAATGAGATGCCCCCACAAATCAAATTGGCTTTAAATAGCAGCCTTGGAGGCATCAAATCTCCACAAACACAATAGTATAGAGTGTGAGGGAGAAGTGAGCTAAAAAACCAAAACCAAAATCTAATTTGAGTTTAGAAAGTAGCTATGGTTTGCCTAAGAGACCCTGTGGTCCAGAAGGTGCAGGAACTGTACCAGAGGATTTCGAAGTTGGACGACCTACGGCCGTCCAAAGAGGTGAACGAGCTCTTCACAGAGCTCGTCAACGTCTGCATTCCCCCGCACCCTCTGGACCCCACCAAGCTCTGCCCCGAGATCCAAGAGATGCGGGGGAAATTGATTGCCGTCTGTGGTTACGCAGAGGGCCTCATGGAGAAGCACTTCTCCACTCTTTTGGCGGCCTTCGACCGCCCCCTCGACCACCTCTCCCTCTTCCCCTACTACTCCAACTACCTCAAACTCGGCCGCCTCGAGTTCGACCTCCTGGCCCACCACTGCCCCTCCCCGGCTCGGATTGCCTTCGTGGGGTCCGGCCCCCTCCCTCTCACCTCCATCGTCCTCGCCGCCAACCACCTCAAGTCGGTCGTCTTCCACAACTTCGACATCGACGCCTCCGCCAACGCGATGGCCGCCAAGCTCGTGGCCCCCCACCCGGACATCGCGGGGCGGATGGCCTTCTACACGGGGGACATCATGAACGTCCCCGGGGCCGCCCTCCGGGACTACGACGTCGTGTTCTTGGCGGCCCTGGTGGGGATGGATATCGAGGAGAAGATGCATGTGGTCGAGCATTTGGCCGAGAACATGGCCCCGGGGGCCATCCTCATGCTCCGGAGCGCCCACGGGGCCCGGGCCTTCCTCTACCCGGTGGTCGACCCGCGCCAGCTTCGGGGCTTCCAGCTCCTATCCGTCTACCACCCCACCGATGATGTCATCAACTCTGTCGTCGTCGCTAAAAGGTGCCACCCGGCCCCACTCGTGGGCCCGCACCTACTCTGCAGCAAATGCTCGCAGGTGCAGCCTTTCAACCCTCTCATCAACCAAATGAATCTCATCGAGGAATTGGCCCTCGAGGAGCATCATTGCTGATCTATCTATCTATCTAGCTATCGATTATTGAATCGCTATGTGTTTTTAATTACATAAATTCTCTGACTGTAATTCTGATATTGGTTTGAACAGTCGAGTGTGTGCCTACGTCTTGTGTTGTTTAATTTTGGAAGAAAAATAACATCGATCACCAATTGCTACTTCAATACTTTGCTCACAATTTTTACTATTTCATCAATCTTAATATATTATTCTCACTTCTGCATAGGATTTTCCAATTACATTAATGCCAACATATATCAGCCTTACCTTAATTTTGTCAATATTTCGGATAACATCTGGACAATAATTTACTAATTAAATATTACATATATCTATGAATTATTGCTCAAAACAAGGAGTGAAACAAACAAAAGAGAATTTCATTGCTGCCATATTTAATTATGACCACACATGTTGAAGCAGTGCTGCTGTCCTCATCAAATCATTACATTCAATTCATCACTCCTTTGTGGCTTGCAATTCTAACACTACTGAAATTTGATTAGTTGGAAAATGACCAATTAAATGGTATTAATAAGGATTAGATAGGTGATGTCAACTATATACCACTTAAATTAATCAGTGATTTTTGAGCTAAATCGATCAATAAATTAATTATGTTGACTATCCCCTTCATTGGGGTTTGGCAGTTGGAGCACCTGTGCTTGGCCATCAATATTTCATGATATAGGTTAATTATTTAATCCATATTAATTATTCTTCTTTTATTAAGTGAAATATTATCAGTTATTGGCCCTTCCCATGTCTAGCTGTTTGGGAACAACAAATATATATAGTCTACTTGATTAATAGGGTAATTGATTAATTAATTGGTGAAGATCCAGTTCGATGTAGCTAGTTTAGTAGTTCACAATTGTAATCAATATTTTTAAAATATTTCCCATAATTTGACTAAGTTCTATGACAGTTATAGAAATATTAAGGAAATTGAGGCTTAAGAGGAAATTAGGGCTTGATATTTATACTCATATATAGTTTCAAAATACAATAATGTCATCCATATAACGTGTATTTATAAAGTTATTTCATACAAAGCTTGCGTTGGTACACAATTAATTTATTAATAAATGATACAACAAATATATACATATATCTTTAAAAGGGTAGAAAAAAATATATGACATCAAGTGCTAAGCTAATTAACTAATGATACGTCATACACTATGTTTCATCTAATTAATTAACTGTACGTACCTACAATAATAATCCAAATAAGAGAATTTGTCATATGTTTTGGTTATAATTTGGTTTGTAAATCCATCACAATCTTGGTTTTCTGTGCTTCCTAAATCGGGAAAGTCAATTCTTGTCCTGTTAATTTACATTATTTATAATTTGGTCTATAAATCCATCACAATCTTGTTTTTCATTGCTTCCTAAAAAGAAAGGTTTTTCTAATAATTTATCCAATATATGTCTTAATTTCTTCTTCTCTCGCTGTGAGTAATCTAAAGTGGAATTAATTATCATAAATTGCTAAAAACATAGCAACTACAAAATTATACCAAAAAATATTGAAATTCAATCGCGTGGGTATACAAGTGGAACATAAAAAAGTGGGTTAGATTATTTCGAGTGGAATAAATTCTCATGCACGAACCATTATTCTATCTCATCAATTCATAGCAATTAATCAAGATGGATTTCGTAATCATAGTTTCGACCTTGATATTTTAGTGAATAATTATGAAAACCTTTAATAATATAGCATTACATAACTTCTACTAGCTAATAACAAAAATTGAAAATCATTTTCTAATTAAAAATCTAACCGAAAGCCAAGTGCCTTTGCTTTCACCCCAAATTAGAAGAAATGGAAAAGCATGCAATACATTAGCTACCCACCTCACTACTACTGGTTAAAAAAAGAAAAAAAAGATTTAAAAAAAAAAAAGATCTAGAACTAATAAATACTCCCTCGGTCCACAAAGAGTGTTCCACTTTGTGGACGGCACGAGTTTTAATGAAAAATGAAGGAATTGTGTGAGTGGGGAAATGGTCCCACCATGTGGATTTAATAAATAGTGAATGATATTTTATAAGTGGATAAATGGTCCACCACCTTTTTGCCAAATAAGGAAAGTGGAACACTCTTTATGGACACCCAAAATGGCAAAAGTGGAACACTTTTCGTGGACGGAGGGAGTATTGTTTTATCGAGTAACTTTTTCGAATTTGTAAATAAAAATTGGTGGGAAATTAAAGTGCATGATAGCATTAGCATGTTGACATCCTATGAACATCTTGCAATAAAACTTTAGTGGCGGGATGATCAGTACAGTACTGTGCTGTAACTGAATTTTACTGTTTTTATATATTTAATTTAATGACAATGCATCACATTGGGATCATAAATAATAGTAACATGGTGGGCAAGACAAGAGGACTCAAATATTTTTCCAAATATTTATATTATCAAGAATCAAGGATATTATTATTAGTAGTAATGTAAGTTACTAAGTCCCACCAATGTTGCAAACTTAACATAATTTTCAAATATAAACAATTATTATCTTTTTAGAAAGAAAAAAAGAAGAAGTCATTTTCAATACCTTAATTACATTTTTAATGGTATTCCTATATACAAATCCAAATGCGAAAAACATGCAATATTTTTTATAAATCCCAATCCATTCTCAAAACTAGTTTATACAATCGTATGCTTCCTTAAGTAATATCTCTCAAATCAATAAATTCCCACAAGTATCTTTTATTTTTATTTATTACTAATGACTTTCAGAAACAAGTAATGAAAGTTTGAAATCAAGTAACGATAATTTTTTTAAAAAAAATCAAGCCAAGACAATCCACTCAATTTTCGACCCAGTCATTTAATTAGTTGAAGTATGATTAGTAATAAATATTTTGTTCTTCCACTCAAAGAGAAAAGATGTTTCATTCACTTTGCTATATTTTCAACATATATAATGTGAAAATAGTACTCCAACTCGAGTATTATTAGAAGCAAGAACTTAGATAAGCCATTTAACTTAGTGGAATTCTTTTTGCAAGACTGAGACACTAAAATAAGAATCTCATTTTCTCCCCAACATAATAATTAAATACAACCAAGATCTCGAAACTATAAAAATATATTAATACACATATAATCTTGCACAAGTTTTCATCCATCAAATAACATATAGTAAATATTTTACCTTGCTTTTGAGTCTTAAGTTGTTGATTGTCAATATCAAGACTTTAATGATGACTTATGCGTTTGTACTATTTTAATACTAGAGATACTTACGTACAAGTAACTCTTTTTTCTTTTGGTTTATTATTTATTCACTCACAACGAAGATAAAGATATACATGCGTATAGTTTTTTTTCACAAGTATGTAACTTAGTTCATGTGGGAAAAATATATTTATTTCTTATGTTTCTGAAATGATGTGGGAATTTTTTTTACTATATTTTTATTGGATCCCTGATATTAGAGAACATAAAAAAAGAAAATTAAAAGATAAGTGAAATATCCTGATTTAAACCCTTATTTTTTAGGGTTAATGGTGTTTTATGTCCCCATCTTTCACAATTTTCCATAATATGTCCCCAACTTTCATTTTTCCATAATATGTCCTCATCTTTCAACTTTTTTCACAATATGTCCCGCTTGCACTATTCTGGTGACGAAAAGATGACCCAGCTAGCCGGAATCACACGTGGACACTTTTTTTCATGTCAGCATTAAAAAAAAATTGCACATAAGCTTAAATCCACCTAAACTAATATCTTTTAGTTTTTTAAAAAAAATACTGATTAAGAAATTAAAAGAATTTTTAAAATTCTTTCTTCTCCAAAACCTCCATGCGTCTTTACGCTATTTCTCCAAAAATTTCTTTCTTCCCCAAATATTCTATGCGCTTGCAGCTCAGTTGATAGAGTGTTCGTTTCCTAAGCATAAAGTCGTAGGTTCGACCCCTACCTGGTGCGTTCTTTTTTCTATTAAAAAAAAGTATTCTTATTTTAAAAATAAAAGATATTAGTTTAGGTGGATTTAAGCTTATGTGGATTTTTTTTAATGTTGACATGGAAAAAAAGTGTCCACGTGTGATTCCGGCGAGCTGAGTCATCTTTCCGTCACCGGAATATTGCAAGTGGGACATATTGTGGAAAAAATTGAAAGATGAGGACATATTATGGAAAAATGAAAGTTGGGGACATATTATGGAAAATTGTAAAAGATGGGGACATAAAACACCATTAACCCTATTTATAAATATAGTATTAAAAAACACATCTTAAATAAGTTTATAATTAATAAACATTAGTATTAATTTGGTATTTGGTATGGACTCCTATCAAATTATTAATACTTGAAATTGTAATATGGACTTAAGAAAGACCATATACAAATTAATTAACACAAAAATTTCTGTGCGGCCCGCCTCCTCCATAAGGTGGGATCCATCCCTACTAATTGAAGGTATTGGTGGTGGTCCCCACCTACCAATTAGTATATCGGTGATGATCCTCACACGTTTTAACGTTCTTATAAGTAAGGCCGATCTCACATAAGTGTGCCTCATTAATTGCTGGATGAATTCTCAAGTTATTCCAACCTATAGTTGGCAAACATTAGAATCCAAATGACTTGTAGCAGCCCTAATTGATATTATTTCATGTCAACAGTTGATCAATTCCTAGCTAACTCCCTAGCTATAGGTAAATAGGGACCCCAGCAGAGTGAAGCACAATATCCCACCTGCAGTTGAAGTTTCATTTTGATTGGTGTTGAAAAAAAAAGACAAATTCCTCCATGTAATTGAGAGTCATATATATATATATATATAAAGAGTGTCGGACCCAACTGTAATAACCGGCATATATAGCATCTGAATCCATGTCGGCAGGGACAACGTGGCCATATGTAAGAAAATAGTCCTCGTCACGTGCTTAACCCTCATAACCCACGTGACGAAATGCACCACATTCTAAACTTGAAAGAGGAGTCGCACGAGACCCTTCGATGGAATTCATGTGCTTCGCTTACATGTGTCAGTTTGCGTACCCCTCTTCGATTTCAACTTTTAGGCACTATCCCTTTGTACTTTTTTCATAATTAAGCTATCATAAATTTGAATATTCATCTCTATCCCCTTTTTGTAATGTACCCCTCTCACTTCTGATAATTACGTTTCACCTTTTACAGCTACTACGCATTTATTTTGCTATTGAGATGTTAAAACATACTAGTTGACATTACTCTATTAAGTCTACTAGTATTTGCGCTCGTACTATGAGTACAGGATGAGTTTAGATTTGTTAAAAATAAATTAATATTAAATAAAAAATTAAATTTTATAATTTCTTTAATTTATGTATATTTGAAATCAATTTGAATGGGCGATAAATTTTAGGGCTACAATGCAAAGTGATGTTGGCTAATTCATATGCTTTATTGGGCCTAAGTCCAATAAGTGATAAGACTATTAGAGTTGGACATAATATTGTCATGTGAGTACAATACTGAACTCTACATGGAAGATCAAAACTAGGAGGTCATCATATATATGTTGTGATCTCATCAATAATACACCTGACCTGACTAACTCACTCATAAATTAATGTATCAGAATGCATGGCTGGCTAGTCTTTTCTAATTAGCATCGAAATAATTGAGGACATATATGGTGAAATTATGAATGGGGGATCCATAAAATTGTGATTGTGAATATATATATTTCACATCAACGTACGTAAGCCACATGTAGGCTTCAGTATTACTCGTTCCCAATCTGAGGAGCAGTAGTTCATGGCATCCAACCCTACCACCATTAATCCCCATTTCAAAATGAACATGAATTGCCGGTACTAAATGCCAACTCTTTACTACTGTTACTTTATTCAATTTCCTCCACGTAATATACAACCAATTAATATCTCCCTCTCCAAAGACAAAATTAAATTAAATATAATTAATAAAATACAACCAAACCAATTAATATCTCTACTCCAAATACTGTACCTCTTTTCACCAATGTTTTACGTACGTAAATTTCATATATTGAGGCTGAAAGAAATCATATTTTGGTTTTTCTCCTATACTATATATCCCATGTCCCATAACAATATTTATATACATAATATTTTATTATTAATTTTGTTATTTTGATAGTAATACTTATCACTTCATCCGTCCATAAATCTTTTGCTATATTTTTCTTTTTCTTCCATCCACGAACCATTCGTCACTTTCCATTTATGGTATCCTTTTAACACACTTTTTATCAAAAGTGTATGACACCTTTTCAACTTCCAACATATGTGCAAATGGTTTGTGGATGTATGGAATGAATATTATATAATCAATCATAATTAATCTTTATTACTATAAAAGTTGAAAATTAACAAAATTATATACCATATATAATTTTAAAATAATCAACACAAATAATCACTTCTTAACAAAAATATATATAAATAATAATTATAAATCCTAGCATCTATTAATTAATCTTAACATTATACATAAGAAATTAATATTAAAGAAATAAATAATTATAAATTATAAAATATTAAAAATGAAACACTGAAGTGAGACATCAATAGGGGGATAAATAATCCCATGTGTAATGGATCGGAACAACATTAACCAAATCGATTCAGCATCAATCCAAACCCGAACTAAACAGATCACAAATATAGTCTCAAGCATGCAAAATACATATAGCAGGAAATGTTGTAAAAAGAGGGTGCGTCAGTCAATAGTTAGTAAACTTGTATCTCACCTCGATTGGGAGCAAACTCATCTTTTTTTTTTTTTCTCGAAGAAACAAATTGAATATTGGAAAAGAAATTACACAATATATGGGGTAATGGTGGTGGTCTGCGAAGGGAGATAGAGCTCTTTTTTATAGGAACGGAGATGCAAATACTGATGAAATTCATTCCATTTCATTTAATACTTTTTGCTTTAGCCTTTACATGTCCATTGCCATAAAAGCATGAGGTGGGACAAAATTATATTCATCAGCTATACTAAAAGGGAAGTTGTGTGTCCTTTAAGCTTCGGCGGGATTCAGTCTAAAATAAACTTGTCAAATGTCAAATCCGTCAATGAGATGATGATTTAAACATCACCGAATTTTTAAATGGACTATAGATTAATTGAGGTGATTTTTTTCATGCATATCAACCTTTAGAAAATTTCACGTAATTTGTATCCGTTGATGCGTAATTTCTATTTGTTCATTTATAAATAATCTTAACTGTTAGATGTAATATTTGAAGGGCCAAGAATAAGTTTCATTCTCAATTCTCACTACAAATAACTATTCTCAAAAGATATATGAGTGGATCGAAATAGACCACATATTAGTTGTAGTATTAATACTCCATCTGTCTCATTCATAAATGTCCCATTTATCACTTTATTTTGTCTCATTCCCTTTTTGGCAAAGAAAATACACACAAAAACATGTGGACTCCATGTGGGCCACACCACCTTACACTCATCAATTTTACCTCCTTAAGTTCGGTGCCCAAAATCAATGAGACATTATGAATGGGACGGAGGGAGTAATAATTATTAGAAGTAGTGTATGTGAGCCATATATATGTAGTAGGATGTGTAAATAAGTTAAAAAAGTAATGAACACACAATACGAAAAATGAGGACTATTTTTTATGGACAGAGAAAATATAACTTATAGATAAAGATAATCATTTATATTTTTATTACCATTTTACTTCCTTTTTATTCCTTTTTTTTTATCACTCATCTTTAAGTTAATTTTCCTTTTCTTATTAAAGAGGAAATTAAGGACATTTAAGTTAATTTTCAAGACAAACGTTTTAAAAGGAGAACAAATTGGGTAAGTAATTAAAACGCCAACAAAGTTAAATAACAAAGCCCTCCAACAAAAGTTAAACGACCAATGAAAATAATTAACTGCAATAATTGAGAATTTATGATGAAATTTCTCATTATTAGGGAGCTATTCTCCGTAATTGCAGCCATTATATGTCACTTGGAAAAAAGAAATAAATTTGATTATTAGTATAACTATTCTCGTTTTCTTCCGTACACAACAAGCGCTTGCGATATGATTTCGAAATTGAAAAAACAAGGCTCTGGATAAATGAAATTGGGCCCATCATCATAGCCCAAAACTCATGTTTTTCTTTGTTGCTTCTACAAATGTGATCCATAACATTAGCTTATAAATGGGGCCCAACCCTAAGTTATCCATACAGCCAATACATTTTCATGTTAATGGCCCAAAACCTAGCTGGCGAGTGGCAGGGCAATGGCATTGGCTTTTTCCCCGCGGTGTCCAAAAACTTTGTCCATTTAAATCGCTTCCAAACAAACAAGCTCGTCTTTCCCTCAAACTTCAGTTTTAATTTTCTTCCTTTTTTCGCTTTTTTTTAGGAAACTTCCAACTTAGAAATTCTAAAATTTATTCAATTTATCTATTAATGACTTTTATTTGGATGGCAATGGGTTCAGTAGCCGGTCCAAATCCGAGGATGCAGATCCATTTTCTAGGATCCGACGAATTTAAACCGAATTTGGACTTATAAAATATTTTACGGATCAAGATCCGGTTTGAATCCATCCCAGATTCGGCCTCCTTTGATTCTCGCTCTTGGTTTTGAGTCTTGATTGGTATTAGTCCCTGAAAATAATACAATTAATTTCGTAAGAAAAACAATATCACATTAATTCCTTAAAAAGAAATATCACGTTCATTATGTTAAGAGTAAGACAATGTATAAAAATGGAGTTACATGTATATTTTCATGAAAATAAATATTTTGACGCAAATATTGAGGTGGAGTTTGAATAGAGGGAGAGGAGAGAGAGATATGGCAAGGAGGATATAAGCGTACTTGCACTTTGTGAGAGGACTATGGCCCCCCGTTTGCGCCGAGAAAAATACGACTAACAAATTCCCAGTTCTGGGCGCAGATCGTTTTTCCACAGTCAAAACGGCGGCTAATGGAGCCGTTAGCATCTGCCCGCTGGAGCCTTCCCTCATTAATCTTCCTAGTCTTCCTCCTCATTCAACCATCCCTTTCGATCTACTGCGACGACGACGATTGCTACGATCTTTTAGGGTACGCGATGCTTGCCTTACTCCGCCATTCCTCTTTACCTCTCCATTTTCGCTCACGATGTATATATTTCTAATATTTTCTCCCAATTCAATTGTAATTTGAAGAGTCACTCAAAGCGCCAATGCCTCCGAGATCAAGAAAGCTTACTACAAGCTCTCTCTCAAGCAGTGAGTCATGTTTTTTGTTTATTGATTGATTGATTTTTCTTTTCTGGCTTGATTCGTTAAATTTGATGCTAGTTCTTATTAACTACCTTATCCTTTTCTTTTAATTGTCGTCTAGTCACCCGGATAAAAATCCTGATCCCGAATCGAAGAAGTTTTTTGTGAAGATTGCAAATGCTTATGAGGTACATTCAGATTCTGAAGCCTCAATCGGTTATATTTGATTTAATCATACACTTATCTTGGCTATTTGTATGCCTTACAAATATTTGTATTTTGAGGTTGACATTTGAGATATTACTTAGGCTAAGAAGCATATTCTCTGTGTTGCATATGATTCTGAGGCTATTACTAATTTGTAACCGATTAAATTGAGAAAATAAATCACTGAGTTTACAAATTAAGGTTTTACTCAAGATGGAAAACTGTTGTTCCTAAATTGCTTTCCTGCAGTGGTACTATTTCAGTGTTGATAGGAAGGTAATTCACAGTTGCACTAAACTTCAATTTGTTTTACAGATATTGAAAGATGAAGCCACAAGGGAGCAATATGACTATGCAATTGCACATCCGGAAGAGGTTTGTTTGCTCCTCTCTAATTATGTGAATCTACCGTAGTTCCCTGTTCTTGTGTATTTTAGGTGATCATAGTTTAGAATACACCTATTGTTTTTAGTCCAAACTGAACTCGCTTTCAATGATATTGTTTAGTTCATGTATACCATAGCTTTAGAAGAGGCTTCAACATACAAGGGACCATTCCCATTCTATTTAGCGCTATATATGTTGAATCAACTATTTGCTTAAATAGATCAAACTTTTCACTGTATGCCATGTCAATTGAGTTTCTTGGATTTATAACTCCCTACATCAACAAAAAATGAAGTAAATTGCCTCACACATGCAGGATTACATTAGTACAAACTGTATTTTCAATTTCTGAACATCACTTTGATTGGTGTTTATTACAATATTGATCAGACAGTCATTTGCCAAACTTGGGATTTATTTTTGTACCACTTTTTCTGGCCTTGTAATTCGCAATATTGGCTGTTTTCTTTTTCCCCCTTGTCACCCTGCATTTGCTTTTTCTGCCAGCAACATGCCAAATTCTATTTCAGAGCCATTACTTTGACTTGCATTCATGCATCAGTGCTAATTCCTTACTCCCCGTTTAGGTATTCTACAATACGGCACGATACTACCATGCTTACTACGGCCATAAGACAGTAAGTTACTTTTGTTAGTATATGCTATTTTGTTGTCTTGTTATTATGGAGTGACCCTAGTATTTGAATTTTGTCCTTGTTTTATTTGTAACGCTTCCAGCAAGCATATTGGATGTTAACTATTTCTTTTTCATAGGATACTCGTGCTGTCCTTGTGGGTCTTCTTTTGATTCTCTCAGGATTTCAGTATCTTAACCAATGGACAAGGTATAACCAGGTAACTGAAGTTGCTATTATGTAATGTAAAAGGACATCCGTTTGTGATTAATTTTACTGGAAGAAATGCTGTCACTTTGTAGTGCCTATACTAAAGCTTAAAGCATTAGCTACTGAAATTACTGCTTCAATCTCTGCTGCGGATTCAATATTGTTTTCATCTTTTAGGCCATTGACATGGTGAAGAAGACTCCAGCTTACAAAAACAAGCTAAAAGCTATGGAACTTGAACGCACTGGGGTTCTAACAAACAAGAAGAAGGGTAACAAGCAGATGAACAAGTATGACTTGCCTTGGATTGTCTTTAATGATTTTATCTTAGTTGTGCGTTCAGCAGATTTCTCTATCCTATAATTTTTTTGGTAACATAAATGAATGCGTATCCTATTCTTTCTCTGGTAGATATATCTGTAGCCTTTGTTTCTAATATTGTGGAAAATGTCTTGTCAAGAGATTTTCTTTTGCAGAAACCATCCAGTTGAAATGAAGCTTCTTTCTTTTGTAGGCAAATGGTGGAGGATCTTAGCAAGGAACTTGAACTGCAGATAAAGGGAGCTGAAAAGCCTTCTCTTTGGGAGCTTCTCGCTATTCGTGTCATTTTACTACCTTACACTGTGGGAAAGGTTACTTGTCATACCTGTCTTTCCTTTTTTTACATTATATGGAAAAACAATTAGCATTACTGGCAAACCTGTTTAACTTATAAATTATTTTGTCCTACATTAATTAGAGTTGACCTAAAGCACAACTAGAAAAATCTTGCTAAATATATATTGATTCATTTTGTATACAGTTATTATTATGGTACGGGCATTGGTTTTGGCTGTACCAGGTGAAGCAAAAACCTTATTCTTGGGAAGATGCCTCCTATCTTACTAGAAGATCTCTTGGGGTACCTTTTGACTCATGGAGAGACATAGGTAATGATACTTTTCTCTTGCAGTAATCTTCAGTCTCTGGCATTTCAGCTATGGATTTACTTAGTATTGGACGGGTCACTGTATGTTGGTTGATATGGTCGATCTGCCTATGTTTTGTTCTTCTTGATATTGCTCACCTTTTTGGAAAATTGATCTCAAAGTGTGATACAAATTTGTAAGATGGGTTTGCAACCTAGACACATGATTATGGGATCTTTTTTACATTCTGCAGACCCTGTGGTGAAGAAATATAATAAATTGACTAGTTTCAAGCTTTAACCACCTGTGATTTGAAGTGATGATTCTAATACTTAGTTTGGGTGTGTATCAGATGAACCAACAAAGGATGATCTTGTCCAAAGACGTCTGTGGTTGAAACCCAACTTGGAGAGCTACCTAGCTGAGATGAGGAAAGAATCAAAGCGTCGAAGATAGGAGATACATAATTCCGAGAGTGTTGAGATACAATTGCAGCATTGGTGGTTGCTTTGTTGCCTGGAGCACTGAGTTGTGTTCGTTCTGATGTACTTTTGAGAGAATTTTGGTGGAGTGTTTCGATAGTCCATGTAGCAATAACCTAATCGTTATTATATACACAACACTGGGCAGGATCCCCCTCTAGCCCACTAATCAATATACGAAAGAGTTAATCACTTCTATACATAATTATGTCGTGATCATAGAGCTGCTATAATTGTTGTAAAATCATCGAGCTACACCATAACTGATGACAAAAATTACAGTCTTATTCCTAGTCTTGTTATTTGTTTAATTAGTGCAAGTGCAACTGGCTTACTTGCTTTTTACATCTTGGCATTGATATGATATGATCAAGTGTGCAGTATTGGCAAGAGGCATGGGTTCAGTAATCTAGTCTACAATCAATGGGAATTGTTATTTCTTGATTAAACATTACCACGCATTATATTGACTGATTCTGAAACCGACTTGAAAAGCCAAGAAGTCTTATAGATTCCTGTGGTTACGTAGGAAGAGGAGATTAAGTTGATTGATACTTGCACAGTTACACGCAGTCTGATTAATTTAAATGTGTAGAGCAATTAACACAATGATTTCAGTATGGACTTTCTCTTAATGTTGGCTTGCGTTACAGAATGAAAATAAATAAATAAATAAGATTTCCTTCTACAGTAACACTAGCTTCCACCTCTGGAAGAAATTCTTTTCTCCAATCCCCCAACCCCATTTTTGTTATTGGAAATATTATTCGTATATATTTCTTCTGCATGCTCTTGATCAATAGTCTTAAACCCGAAATCACCTATGGCCGCTGCTCCAGCGGTACACAATCGTTCTATAGATTATTGAGGTTTTATTTTTTGAGATATCGGCTGACAATTTATCCTTTTGTTTTGGCAAGGGTGGGTTCTTGGTGCCTTTAGATGGTAATTCGAAGAGTTCAATTCCCAAAATTGTAGTTTCACAGAACACGACTTACATAGGCCGCGACATAATTCCCGTTACCGATAAGCGTCTCAGCCGGAGACATATTGCAGTTACTACCTCCGCCGATGGCTCTGCTCATATTCTCGTCGTACGTTTCTTTTTCTCTCTCTCTCTGTACATATATGTCAATGAACAAAAATTCAAGTCTCAACTGCTGGAAGACACACGCATTGTCAGTTAATTATTTTCTTCGTCTTCGATATAGGAAGGATCGAATCCGGTTGTCATACAATCCAATGGTCAAAGGAATAAGCTATTGTCTGGAGCAAAATGGAAAATTCAAACAGGTGATATTATAGAGTTAATTCCTGGGCAATACCTTTTCAAGTATGTTGCTGCCAATGAGGGAAGGATGCCAACTACTACTAGAGAGAAAAGGCCTTCTGGTGAAGAAAGTAGTAAGGGCAAACAGCCAGCTCAAAGTAGGAAGAGAATGCACAGAGTTCCTGAGGAAGACGCTCTAGCTAAGAACTCAAATGTACTGCCTTTATTTTTCTGGTTCTACTTATCTACATTTAAAACTGATGTTATTCAGCTATTTCTCGTCCTGGTCTGCAGGATGTGCCACAGCGTAGTAATCAAGAAGCCAACACTTCATTCCAGGGAATTAGAAATTTTCAAATTTCTAAGAATAAGCTACCTTTAACTTTTAGACTATTGCGAGTGAAAGAATTGCCAGAATGGGCAAATACTAATGCTGTTTCTATCAATGATGTGATTCAGGTAAAGTTTAACACGCTTTAGAGCACAGTAGTCAAGATGTTTCTTGTTAGAATATGATCCTGCAATAGCTTTATTTTGTGTACGTTTCCTGACCCTCGATCCAGGAAGCTTGGATTTAGGGGACCATTCTGTTTTCATCACCATCTGGATGATATTCAAGTTTTTGTTTTGAAGGGGAACGTGCTTATGGCTGTCTTATCAAATTATATGGTTGATATTGATTGGCTACTCTCTGGTGGGTATTTATTGGAATAACCTTGCTATCTGATTGTTGATTCTTCATTTTCCATATGCAAGCTCTACGAATGTCCCATCTGTGTATTTAGAGTATCTAAATAATTTGCCTGAATAATTTGAGACATTCTGCAACAAGTAAAAGAAAATCCCTATGCCCTATGTAGTTTATGAGCTTAATATAATAGTATCTTGAAGTTGTTTGTTTCTTTTTTCTGTTATTGTATCCTGCTTAGTGCTTATGTGACTGTGCTTGCACCAGATTTCACTCATGGTTGGTGGTTTAAGGCCATTATCATGTTCGTTGATTTCAATTATTGATTATACTAGCAATAATGATGTGGGTCCAGTCGAGTAGGTTACAGACCGTGGGGTAGTTGCCACATTTGATCTTCTGTGGATTTTTCCAATGCCATTCTTTTCATTTTTCGAGATTATGTTATAGCTTTAGTTTCTTGTATGCTGATTATCCCATTTGCATTTATGTAGAATGTCCAATGCTTAAGAAAGTCCACCATGTACTTGTCATCCATGGGGAAGGTGATGGTACCCTTGCGCATATGAAGGTTGACTTATCCCTCATATAACTTTTGATGGAATGGTGTTGTATTTGATTCAACTTAATTTTCTGATTCTTCTTAGAGAAAGAAGCCTCCTAACTGGATTCTCCACAAGCCTCCTTTGCCCATTTCATATGGAACACACCATTCAAAAGCAATGCTTCTCGTCTATCCTCGAGGAGTACGCGTTATTGTACATACTGCAAACTTGATATTTGTTGACTGGAACAACAAAACTCAGGGTTTGTGGATGCAAGATTTTCCATGGAAAGATCAAAACAGTACTAGCAAGGGATGTGGATTTGAAAATGACCTGGTTGAGTATCTGGGTGCATTAAAGGTATTGCTTCTACATTGGGTGTTCAGTAGCTCCTGTTATATGTAAAGTATTGAAAATAATTTTGCGAAAGCTCATTATGGCCTGACACCTATTCCTGAGATTATTATAAGCTTTAAAGACCTTTAGAATTTCTATTTGGACTTAAAGCAGTTGTTCATTGAGAGTTCACTCAAATTACTGCTTTGCTTATTAATGCAAACTACTTTTTTAATCTAAGTTACTGTACAAGCTGTTCTATAAAGTATTATAATTTTGATTGCTTGAACCCCCCTCTTGGAAAAGGTATGTTTCTAGTTTAGTGTTTCTGTTGTTAGGTTGATCTTACTTTTTAAAATATATTTTAACCTTAAACAACTAACAGTAGTGGAGTATATCGGTTTAGAGGTTGGAGAACTTTATTATGAGGGACAATCATGTGTGCTTAAGATAGCACAAAGCAAACTCTTCTCAGTTACTTGTAAAGCCAATTTGAAAGTAACACTGCTTTTACATTCATTTCTATGAATTTTGTTACCTGCAGTAACCATCCAATAATGGAGAATTGGATTAGTTTTAACTTCCTTTGACTAATTGTAAACTTTAAAGAATTTGGACTGGCGTGTTATTCTGCTTTTGGATTTTATGGACATGCCTAATAATTTGTTTTTATGAACTTGTGCCCTGTTAACCATGTGAATTCCATTATATTGTTTGCTTTTTTTCTGCAGTGGCCTGAATTCAATGCTAATTTTCCAAGTATCGGCAGCTTCAGTATAAATCCCTCTTTCTTCAGAAAATTTGATTATAGCTCCGCAATGGTAATTATCTTTTTCAAAATTTTAAGAAATTTATGTACTGTTGTTGTTTAAGCTAGACTATATATAGCTTCCAGATTATCTGAACTTTAGTTCTTTAATGTAAACTTTGACATATTCATTTTGAAGCTGTAAAGTGTGTTGACAATAAGATGCTAAGAATAATTTGATCTGCCAGGTTAGGCTCATTGCATCTATCCCTGGGTATCACTCTGGCTCCCATTTAAGTAAATGGGGACATATGAAACTAAGAAATGTTCTCCAGGAGTGTACATTTGAGAATCAGTTTGAGAAATCTGATATTATCTACCAGGTAATAATTACTCATCTTGCATAGTTGCATGTCCAGGAAGCCCACATTTACTTCAAACTGTGTTATGCATTTGATGGTATGTTGGTAGCGTAGATTCTTTCCTACATGACATCTGAAATGTTAAACCTGCAAATTGGTTCTACATCTCTTCGATACCATCTTTGTCATATCCATCATCAGGGGCTGTGGGGCTGTGGCCAACAGTCAGGAATTGGCATGGCAGCGTCAGAAGAGGATAATGTCACACTCTTCCCCTTGAGTTAGTAACTGAGATGCCTGGAATCATCTAGTTCTGAGAGTGTGCAGCATCAGTCAATGCCAAGATTGGTCTTGGATGATAGCACATATTACAACTATAAGGATATGAATTCTATTAAAACAAGCTTAAATTGTGGCTGGAGTCTAGATAGGAGATTGTTCAATCTAAGCAGCCCGTACTTATCTGTCTCCATTATGCTTACTGGATGGAGTTCTCTCATTGTGTGGGCCTTATTAAATTGCTGAACTCATAGGCATAGTAAGTCGTAAATTGGTTTGAATTTACCGTCAATGCTTTTGGTCCTTCCTGTATGCACACGTTAGACCCCCGTACTGAAGAATATTTCATTATGAAGAATGAAATGCATTGGTTCATACATTATTTCAATAATGGAGAAAGTGACCATGCAGTTGATGCTCCACTTCTAACATTTTATGCTGTTGTAGTTTTCTTCACTAGGTTCATTGGATGAGAAATGGATGGCAGAGCTAGCATTTTCAATGTCCGCGGGAATGACGGAAGACAAAAAGCCATTGGGTCTGGGGAAACCCTTAATAATATGGCCATCAGTTGAAGATGTCAGATGTTCGTTGGAGGTAATGCGAGCATATGTTACCTGCAATACAATTTTGAGGTCTAGAAGTTGATGAAGAATGAATTGATTAAAATCTTGCATCACAATTTTCAAATGATGGTTAATTATAGGGAGTTCATGAGTGCAAGTAGTTCTTTCAAATAGTAATGAAGTATACATAATACTCCCTCCATCCACAAAAAATATGCCACATTGTGGACGGGCATGGGTTTTAATAAAAAAGTTGGTAGTGTGCGAGCAGAGGAAAAGTCAACTTTAAATGTGTAGTTGATATTGTGAGTTGTGTGGGCCCTACTACTATAAATGGAAAGTGGTATATTTTTTGTGGATACCAAAAAGGAAATTGTGGCATATATTTGGTGGACGGAGGAGAAAATTATATAAAAAAAAACACTTCCTAACTCTATCTTAAGACCAATCTGAGATAGTGTAATTGTTTTTGACATGCATTTTGCATTTTTGTACCTTGTTATTTAGGTATTTTCATTTAATTTTCTAGGCTTCCTTGGCTTGGCATGTACCTGTTAGATATTCATATAAGAGCACTACCACCCGTTCTCTTAACCTATTTGATGTATACACCTTTTTCATAGTAAATATACTTAAAGTAGCTGTCCCTCATACCCTCGTCTAAATTAGCTTCAGCTTTTTGTGATTGTTCTATAATCTATACACTCCACTTAGAGGTATAAAACTTCATTGCTTTTGCACTTTGTCACTAGTGACAGACTGACAGTGTCTATGCATGTCTTGATTCTCAAGGGTTATGCAGCCGGAAATGCCATTCCAAGCGCTTTAAAGAATGTAGAAAAGCAGTTCCTGAAGAAGTATTGGGCAAAGTGGAAATCAAGCCACACAGGTCGCTGGTATGGATCAATACACAACTGTATCTCTGTGCAAAGCCAGTTTGATGGATGTAGTTATTCAATTTCTATTTGTGCATTGAATTGGTACATATACTCACTTTCTGAACTTCTCCAGTCGGGCAATGCCTCATATAAAGACATTCATGCGTTATAGCGGGCAAAACCTTGCGTAAGAGTCCATCATTTTAAATAAGTGCATGCTTGCTTTTATCCTGTCAATGCATATCTGGGTTTTGGCTATTTAGGATGTATCTGCTCTGTTTTCTGGAACAGATGGCTACTGCTTACTTCTTCAAACCTCAGCAAAGCTGCTTGGGGAGCTCTTCAAAAAAACAATTCTCAACTGATGATCCGTTCATATGAGGTAATCATATTTCATTTCTTGTGGCAAAAAAATGTCAGGTTGCCAAATATGTTGAGTATTATTTAAAACTGCTAATTTTTGGTATCCATCTGCCAGTTTTAAAATAATGAATTCTTGTTTCACATACATGTGATGACCCTTGTTATTCTGTGTACCATTGTAGCTAGGAGTGCTGTTTTTACCTTTCGCCAGGAAATATGAATTCAGCTTTTCGTGCACAGATGATGGACGTCTTTCAAAGGTATATTCTTTTAGGGTTATTATATACTTAAAGCTGTGCTCTAAACCTAGGTGAGGGAGCTTATGTTTCTAGCTTTCAGGATGAATTGGCTTATTCAGGGAGTTTGGAAGTGAAGCAAACGAGACTGGTCTCCCTAGTTTGGAAGGGAGACGAGAACGAAGAATGTGGTGAAGTGATTCGACTGCCTGTGCCTTACGAACTCCCTCCAAGACCTTATTCATCTGGAGGTTTGTAGAGCCTGTCAATGCTATATTTTTTTTTATTGTGTGAGAGAGTTACATCTAACCACCTTTGTGTTGCAGATGTACCCTGGTCCTGGGACCGTCGGTATACTGAGAAGGATGTGTACGGTCAAGTTTGGCCCAGGCAGGTAAATCTGTATGGCTCTCAAGATTTCTGATGTGCTGTTTTCCTGTGTTAGGCGGCTAACTTTGTTCGATAGATTCTAGCTCCATTGCCCTGGAACGGTCCGGTCAAATAGAGATTTTAGCTACGGTTAGTGTGTTGTAATGATTTATTAAAGATGATGAGTTTTGACCATCATGCTTTGCGTCTGTTATTGAGTTGTGGAAATCAAGAGAACAGTAGAGAAATCAAATCGGTACTTGTCACCCTTTGTTAGTTTTCTTGTCATTCAAGAATATATCTAATATTTTTGAGGCAACGCAACATATTAAATCTGGATTATATGATTTATAATAGTAGAGAAATCGCGTATTGAATCACTCAATTCTCAATCTCCTCTCCGGTTGAATGATGAGATCTTCCCCACCAAAATCCTCTTCTGAAAACCTTAAAATCCTCAATCAACTTCTGAGCGCGATAGATTTTAGTTTCAATATTTCAATCAACTTCTTGAAGGAGGTGGTAATATGTGCATTCCATTCCAGCTGATGAATCGTCAGGCCAAGTCCTAATAAATAGTAGATTGATAAATTGATCGCGACTATCTTCCGACGAAGCTGCTGAGTATCCCATGTAATTCGAAGAAGAAGGGGGCTGAAGATCTAGGGTTGGAAACTCGACACACATACATATGGGGATGGGGATTTTTACAAACATAGTTTGATAGACGGACAAAATGCCATTTTTAGGATCCTTGCTTATTTATGTATATATAATATTATTTTTTATTCTATATATGCAAATATAATGCATCTTATGTACCTACATTATAATAGTTTGGATGAACAATGTGCTTTTGGTTTTTTTACCAAAATTCATTTGCATTAACTTTTCATATAAAATGAATTAACTATGTAAACTGCATTATCCATTAGTACGATAATTTTGTACATAAAGATAGTGTTTACATTGAATATTAAGCTAGACTGATGAAACATATTATTGAATATTTGAAGGATAAGATTGTCAAATTAGTTCAAAATTAAGTAATCCATCATTTGTTAATCAAAATAAATGATAGATTAGATTGAATTATTTTATCAATTTTATCCCATCATGCAAAATAACTCAACCAAAAAGTATTCTGTTAATACATAAAATATACTCCATCCGTCCACTAAAGATATGCCACAGTTTCCTTTTTGAGATGTCCACAAAAAATATATATTTTTCCATTTATAGTAATAGGATTCACACAACTGTCAATATCGACCACATATTTAAAGTTATTTTTTCTCCAGTCACACACTATCAACTTTTTATCCAAAATTAGGCATATTTTTAGTGGACGAGATTAGTTTTTTACAAAAAAATATATTTTTATTATAACTAGATCAATACTATATACTGTACGATGGAGGAGGAACAAGACGATAAATCCACACAAAGGTCGTAGTATCAAAGTAGTGGTAAACTGAAAATTAATAAACTCCGTAGTTACATTTTGATTACAAAGACACAATGTGTCTTTCTAACATTTCTTTTTTGTCTTTTTAACATTTTAATATTAAAAGGTTGTCTCGGATGAAAGGAACTAATCACAATTATAGAATTTTTATTAATATTAGTCCACAATTTCAAACTAAAAACCATTTAACTTAATCAGAACTTATTTGTATTACATTTGCACATATATATTATAGCATTCCGATGTTATTTATGATTTTACTTGCTTCTTAAATATATCATAATTAGGAATGGCAATGGGTCGGGTACCCACCCATTAAGCGTTTCCCAAACCCATACCCGTCTAAAATTTTCAAAC
>JAYJMF010009406.1:0-23133 GCA_036873715.1 Salvia sclarea
CATTACATATCTTCGTTTTCGAATTTCTATATGCAAAGAAATGTACGTTCATCTTTCTTTTTCTTTCGTCCTTGGAAACAATCCAAATATATCATACATTATGTGTAAAATAATACCAAAATCCTCTACTTCAAATAGAACGTGTAAAATAATTTTCCGACTGAATTGTCTACTTAGTTGAAAATGATTAGGCCATGGGTCCAAAATTGACAAGTTTGAATTACTTAGCTTCAAAGCCGAAAGTGAAAATGAAAAGTGGTTCAAATCAACAATCATGCCTTTAGTTAGAGGTCATCTATCTTCATTGAGGCATTAAACAAAGTAATGGGCCTAAGGCCCGTAACATTTTGGTAGACACTAAAACATACATATTATAGAAAATACTACAAAATTTACATATTTAAAAGTGAGATTGTTTGTTGGGAACTTAGGGTTGATGCATGACTAATAATAGTAATATTATTTTCGGTTATTTGGAGTTTCAATCAAATTCCTGAATAGAAGACATATTTAGTAAAAACAATATTCACCTAATATAAAGCTGATGATGCTAATAATAATGCGAATGCAATGATGAAGAAGAGCAACTTTAGAGATATTACTTTGTTTTCACACACAATGAAACCATTGACTGCTGGAGTGGAGATTTCTACATCAGGTGAGAGTTGTGGTGGTAAGAGTTGAAATAGAAAGAAGTGATATGCATGAATGATGAATGTGGTTAGTGCAAGATAAGGCTAAAGCAGCACTATAGTCATTTTCACTTCCACATATTCCTTCCAAAAGAGGAAAATAAAAGAAAAAAGAAGCAGCTATAAGCAATAGCCTTTTTGGTTAAAAGACAGCAACTATCTCAATCTATCAACTAATTAAGTCAACTCAATATGTATATGAACTTCTAGCTTCTAGTTGGTTAGGTTCTCTATTATTATTATTTTCATTCTGGCAAGTTTGAAACTACATATATTTGACAGGTACGTAATGCTATCACTTTCCTTTAAAAAAATTCGTAGATAAATGAGATATTTTTTGATATATCTCATTTTAGGTAAAATCTTAGGTTTCGTATATTCATCAGTTGACTTGTATTTAGTCTAAAGTTGGGTTTGGAGCTTCACTCTAAATTCACAGAAGTAAATAAATATTGAAAGGGAATAGAGAGAGAGAGAGAGAGGAAGCAAGCTTTTGTTAGGGAGAGTCGGCCCAAATTGGAACTGAGCCCAATATTCAAAACATTATCCGCTGAGCCCATATAAAAGAAATATTGGAAATTGCTCGCCCGTTGAGGCGTTGACACACATAAAAGGAATTAGAATTGCAAATTTCAAGCCCGTTGACCCATATAAAAGGAATGAAGTTCACAATTCTTTAACCATTCTCATCTATATATATACCTTTTTTTCTCATTATTTTCCCATCTCTATACATTGTCACTTCAGTTTCAAGAAAAAAGTTTAGTTCTGGCCAAAAGAAATATCTAAGAATCATATTTCACTATGTAAACTGAAACTTGTGCCTAAAATATTATCTAGTTATGAAATGGCTGCTTAATAATATGGTTTACAAATAATTGTATATATGAATCAAATTTTCTATCATGGGCCAAAACAAACACCAACTTTATATCAGGATGAGATTCAGTGTAACGCAATTTTCTGTATGCCATGGTATTCCATCCTCATATCTTTTATATTAAAATTATTTTTCATATAAATTTTTTAATTATAATACTATGAATGATATTAAATTTTATTTCAAAACAGTATATTTTTAAAAATTATATACCCTAACTTTGGATTTATCAACCCCAAAAATGAATTATGAACCACTACAAATGAAATTAAATAATAAAAAAAATGTATACTCCCTCCGGTCTTTTTGTATTGACCCAAATAAAAGGGCACACAGTTTTAGAAAATAGTTGGTAGAAAGTATTGCATGGTTGAAAATTAAAGTAGAGTGTGGGACCATGTGTTTGCGTGGTTAAAAATTAAAGTAGTATTTCCATTTATGGAACGAGCCAATACAAAAAGACCACCCAATAAGAAAATTGAGTCAATACAAAAGGACCGGAGGGAGTACATCCTATCTTAATGGAATGAAATGTTGTTAATAATTATATAATTAAAATAAAACATATAAAATTGAAATTGACAAAAAAATATTTAAAAACATAAAAAGAATGAAGTGGGACACCAAATGTGGGACATTGTAAGTTTTCTTTTTTTAATCTTTATATTTTCTTTTATCAATTGGATCATATATATATGATACATTGAACTACAAGAAAGAATAAAACACAACTTGATACTTATAAAACGATGAATAGAAAAACTTCAAACAAGATATATTGACATCACAAAATTAAACAACATTAATTTGTTTACATGACAACCATAGTATATATATTCACCGGCGTAGCCAAAAAACAAAAACAAAAACAAACGTTGTTTTAACATTAATGTGATATGGCAAGAAGCGATTGTGAGTGTTTCTCATACTTGAATCCCAAGCCCTTGGAATCATCCGCGCACCACACAAAGATCCCATACAGCTTCCCCTGACTCTTGAGCTTAGCACACGCCGTGAAGAAGCCGGCGTCGGGTGCCAGCCCGCCGCTCCCGTCGCTGATGAAGCTCGGCAGCACCTTCCCACCGCCGTAGTTGGCGCTCTGCTCCTCGAAGTAGCTCAGAAACTGCGCCACCGTCGTCCCCTTATCGTACGCATAGAACTGGAAATTGACGTAGTCGATGAGGTGTCCGAACCCCTTCCAAAGCGCCATGTAGTGGCTCTGCACCTCCTCGTCGTCGAACGGCGCGATCGACGCGAACGACACCACTCCCTTCTTCTTCAGCGTCGATATCAGCTGCCCCACGCAGTGCGCGAACGTCTCCGGCTCCGTTTTGAAGTGCTCGTAGTCGATGTCGATGCCGTCCAGATTGTATTCGCGGATGATCTCCGTCAGCGACGACACGGCGTTGGAGATCCACGTCTCCGCCGAGGAAGGGTCAAAGAAGGCGCTCTGGCCGTCGCCCACGCTGTCTCCGCCCAAGCTGAGGGCCACCTTCACGTTCGGGTGCTTTCTCTTGATGGCGGCCACTGCGCCTGGCCCGAGGTTGTCGGTGTCCCAGAACACGTTGAACTTCCCGTTGGTCGGGGACGGCGAGGAGGCCGTCGTGTAGTCGATGGCGAACGAGAGGATGTAGTGGAACTCGACCCCCGAGTTTATGGGGACGTCTGAGAATCTCACGTCCTTGAACTCTGCTCCGAGGTACTCTCGGAACAGGTTCGAGTTTGTGGGCCCTGACTTCGCGCAGCATGCGAGGATCAGGGCCTCCAAGACCAAGAGAGCTAGTGGATGACGTCGAGAGGGCCCCATTTCGTATAGTACTCTTCGAAATGGATTGAGTATTAATTGTGGAGATTCAGAGCTTCAAAGATTCTCTTATATATATAGTGAATGTTAGTCCACCAAGGAATGGATAGGGAGCGTTTGATTAAACTAATTAATTATGCGTGCCGTTGGAGGTGCTTCGTTTTGAATCTTGGTTTTGGATTTTAGTTGTAAGATAATTTTAAAGTCTACTAAGCAAATTGTGAATGATTAAGAAGTTTGGACTACGTACGTAACCTAGACTTGACTGCTTAGCTGTTTCAGCTCACCTACTACATACCGTTGCATTTGCCCTACGTAATTAATCCCAAAGATAAATTACATTTGATTTTAGTCGACTTTACAATTACAACACTACTACTTTTGAACTTTAATTTAGCTTATTGTATTCAACTTAGCAAAACTCATTTTGACCAACTACATCCATTTGACCGAAAATTGATCGATTAATTCTCCAGAAAAAATTGGATGCTGGTGGGACTATTGATCGATACAATTAAAAGACTTCCTATTATAGCGAATAAAAGCCCGACGCAAAGAGTTGCCATTATTTTGGAACTTGAGACTACGTTTAACCGAGACCACCACTATATGGTCGACCTCTATGTCAGCAATTCCATAAAAATAGGAAATTGAAACAATGTATAGAAATTCGGACGAGATCCAGTGTACCACACTCGTGTACCACTCGGTTGAGCCGCACACTGCTATTGGAGCCGAGCCGATCGTGTAGCTCCTATTGTAACTTAAGTCAAAACTACGTAATTTTGAAAGTGGTACACAATATGTGGTACACTGGATCTCGTCCAATAGAAATTGGTCGGCCACACTCAAAATGAGACCTACATTGACTCTCTAGGAAATTACCATATCTTTTATATAATATATTTAAATATTATCCAAAAATATAGTATGTTATATTTTTCATTCTCTATAAATAGAGACAAAATTTGATATTTTTTCAGACACCTAAAAGTTATCTTCTTTTCTCTACTTATAGCATTTATTACTTTGTGAATTTTCTATTAGCATTTATTTCTAATGACGTATTTCAATTGTTTTAATTTATGTTCATAGTTATTTATTATGTATTTTGACATATTTTATAGTATTAGTTTGTTATTTATGTGTATATTTACATTTTTTACAATAACAATTTGTATTTTAATTATTTGTACTATAATCAATTATATTGTGTTTATTCAATAAAAAAACAATAATATATTTAGGTAGTTGGGTAGTAATTAATAAATAACCAAAATTAGATGTTGGTGGATGGAGAGAAAATTGGAGTAATACGAGAATGGGGAAAAATTAATTAAATATTAAATAAGTCGGATGAGTTGATTTTTTAAGTGGGTAGTTATAGTTTATATATGACAAAACTATGGTGTTTTATCAGTTTATAAATAGTATCTTAGTATATTATAACTCTTAATTTGACGTAATATATATTATCTATGGATTCAGATTTGTAATATATGCTAGTAAAAATTGAATTTATATCTTGTTTGTTTTATCAATTTTTTATATTATAAAAAAAGAAAAAAAAAACTAAAATTAACGACGGAAATGATTCCCTCGTTAAATCTGCACAGAGCATTGACGACGGAACATTTCCGTCGTTAGATATGGTAAGAGAATGTACGACGGAAACCATTCCGTCGTTAAATCAGCCGAGGTATTTAACGAGGGAAATATTTCCGTCGTTAATAGCGAGGGAAAATTTTCGTCGTTAATAACGAGGGAAAAATTATGTCGTTATAAGTCTATTTGATGACCACCTGGGTGTCATATTCAACGACAGAACCGTTCGTCGTTGATTTCGTCGTAGAGTTTTAAGGAGGGAATTTTCTTTAGTAAGGATTTTGGTGACTGCAAATCCAACATGTTAAAATTTGTTGGATGATGGGCATGTACTTAGTAGAGGATTTTGGTGACTGCAAATCCAACATGTTTCCAGTTAGAATATGGTTGAATATATACAAGTATATCATATTCCAGTCATGGATTTATTTCTTTAGGATTGGGACGGAAAATGATAGAGATTGAACTGTCTTTAGAAATGGAGTTTGAATTTTATAAATGAAGCTAGGACGAAATTACATTTAAAAATAAAAAAGATACAAAAATATATTAAAAAATGGCCGGACTATGGCTGAGGATTGCCAGGATCCGCCCCTGCAGCCCGTCTCTAACAAAAAGAATGTTGAAATCGTAAAAGGAATTAAAAATATAGGTATATATAATAGAGAGAATTAAAGAGACATGGCTTTATTCACAGATCACACCTGATTTTGGGGACCATCTCCGTATTCCCTGTCGACTAACACCTTCGCAAATGTACCACGTTATGTCATTATATATACCCTCTCTTCCACGCACATAAATTGTTGTACTATAATAATATTGCTATATAAAGTTATTGTTCAATTTATCATACTCCTACATCCAATGCTACAATTCTTATTTCACCATCCGTGCTATGCATCGCAATAATTAGAACATAACTATGTATGATTATTATAATTTTAATTTTTTAATTAATGTATCGTCAAATACGAACAAAAAATATCATTAACAATCAACCTTGTCCGTACCTCTGGTAATAGAAAAAATGATTCCGATCATATATATTTTATAATACATGTTCAATCAAGACGTGAATTATATAGTAGCAAAACTATGACTATCATAATTTAGAATCAAGTCAAGATAAAAATTTGGGAAATATATTTTTAATATATAAATAAATAATGAATTATAATTTATTTTTAAGTTTTACTTTTTATAAATGAGATTTCATTATTATATATACATATTATGATATTGATCAAATATAGATTTTGTTATAATCCGTAATCATTTTAGAATTCCATATTCTTTTAATATATAATGATTATGTAATATAAACAAAAATATAAAACTATTAGGAATATCTAGAAGAAGAAAAAAAAAATTCAATTTGCATGCACGTGTATTTATATATAGGGTATATATATATATATTTATTTGTTTCAAAATTTTAGGTAAATTATCATAACTTGTTCATTCTAAATTCATTTTTTGCATGTCATATATTAAATTAAAGCTCATAACATTATCTATAATTTAAGATGCATATTGCATATATATTCATTAATTATTTGAGATAAACATATTTTCAAATAGAATGAAATAATAAATCAAAACTAAAGGGAAATATATTATGTTTTTAGATAAAATTAACGTGTAAGAACTTAATTTGATCTCCCACTAATCCCACTATCCGGAAAGGATGGTTACATTTTGAATTAATTTATTATTTAATTGATTTAGTTTATATTTCAAATACATAATAAACTATTTATTTTAAAATAATTATAAAATTACCATTGAAATCAAAATTAATTTCAAATTAATTTGAACATTGAATTTAGCTTTAAGTATATTATAGATTATAGATGTTATAGATGTTATTGTACTGTGCATTCTGTACCAAGCTTTATCGTCTATTACATTATTCACTTTTTTTTCTACCTAACTTACACTAAATTATTATTGCAAGTCTGCAGCTTGAAAAAGAAACACTACAATAACTCAAAAATATTAACTATTAAATACAACTCGTCCAAATTACATATGTGATGAAAGCAATCTTTTTTTTTTTTTTTTTTGAATAATTTCGTTTTAGATAACTAGTCCATATTATCAGTATACATGACTTGATGTTAAATCTTGTACAGCATATGTTAAACCATCTTTTCATAAATATAAGTAATCATTATCGTAAATTATATTATTTCTTTATTTTAGTATTTAATTTATTATTTTCGTCCTAATCTAGTTTATATAATCTAGGAAAATTGGCATATAAATACATGAACTTTGGATTAAGTTTGTCTTTTAACACGAACTTTAAAAAGTGTTAATAAATACACGAAGTTAGTGGTTTACATTAATTTTATCACGGAGTCATTTTCACCCGAATTGAAACTTATGTGACACGTCAACCATATGACGTGGACAAATCAGACGGCAAGTAAACTGTCAAGATTCGCAACAGACCTCGAAGTTGATATCTGCACAGATATTCATGGTTAAAAATGACAATCACAGCCGAACTCCAACGAGATTCTAGCCGCCCAAGATTCCAGCATGCGTGATTCTGGTGTTATGGTGTGAGTAACCTACATGAAACGCCGAATAACCCTTATTGATGTTGTGTCTATTTGAAAATTTGTTTTTTTTTTAACAATTTAAACGATGCCGTTTACTTAATCGTCCTATTTGTCCACATCAAAACGTCGGCGTGACACATTAGTTTGAAAAATTAGTACAAACCACCAATTTCGTATATTTATTGACACTTTTTAAAATTCGTGTTAAAAAGACCAAACTTGGTCCAAAATTCATGTATTTATATCTAAATTCCCATCCAATCTGCCGTTGAGTTAAGTATAATTAGAGCTCCGATGGAAAATTAAAATAATGGTACGTAATAGCTTTCGCTCCAACTAATACTCTTTAAATGGGTAGAGTCCATGGAGCAACCCCACGTAGTACATCCCTACATGTGACAAGTGTCCATATATATTTGTCTTTTATTTGATTATTAAACACCCCTATTTTTCTTTTGACACACCATATAATTTTAATATATACCTATTTATTTTATTTAAATTATCCAATGTGTTCATACTATATATGATAATTTTAATTTATCTTGTTTAAATTACCCACTATGTAAAACGCCGTTGACAAAACGAGCATGACCCGGTAGCACTACGGTTAAAATGAATACATTGATTTTAGATTAGTTTTAATTTTTATATGAGTATATTGGACTTGATTTAATAAAATATATTTGGAAATTTTAATAAATGAAAATTTCCTTGTAAAATAAATTGGTTGAATTAATAATAGGAACTTTTTTGGACAAAATACAAGAATGAAATTACGGGGAGGGTGTCAAATAAGAAAAAGAGTTGGAAATATATAAAAGGGATGCACTACATGAGTTGTTCCATGGCATAGGTAGGATTCGGATCAGACTTTACAGCCGACGCGGCACGTGCTTGCGATAAATTAAGGTCAGAATGATCATATTTATAATTAACCTTTTCTTTTTAACTCTTTTCTTCTTTATCTTTTAGCTCTGTTGATAAAAAAAATAAAAAATGAGCCGAATGTAAAGAGTTAAGCATATGTAGCAGAGAATAATATGAGTTGCGGAGCTTAAGGCTGATAAAGCGTAAGAGAGCATATACATGGAGTAGTTTCTAAGCAACACCGCCATGCCCATAACTTCACTCTGACGAGGTTTAATATTTGAGGTTCAAGTCCATCTTGACATGATCTATAAATTTATTTGTTTGTTGATATATATATACACATTGTTCACGATGCACATTTAAGAGAAGACAAGACGTTCATTTTAACTAGAACTTGGCCTATTTTGTATAGTTAATTAATATTGGCCCTCATGATTTCTCCGTTCCAATTATATCAAGTTCCGTTCCGTTCACTGTAGGCATTAATTAATCAAAGTGCCCATTATTTATGTGGTAAGACTAACCGCAGCAGCGACCTCGGGGGAGCTCGGACGCGTGCCCACACACACGCGAGCTGTCGCCCGAGCTCCTTGCCTCTGTTGTCGCCGTCCACGTGGCACACGGTCATTGGCCAACGGTTTTGACCGTTGGCTTTTGATCGTTGCCGATCTTTTATTTTTTTTCGAATTTTTTCTTTTATAAATACACCCTTCCTCAACTCATTTCCTACACCAAATTCCATTTCTCTTTTCTTTTTCAATCCATTTCACAAGCCTCTCTTTCAATCAAAATCTGACGAAATAAATGAATCCCGACAACCCTTTTGGAGTTTACAAGCCTTTCTTTTCCTCGGAGGAATTTGGAGAATAATTTAACGCCACCGTCAACTTGAGCGACCAACCTGACGATGTCACACAGACGGCGCCCCCGGAGAAATCAAAATAAAATTATAATGTTTTTAAATTATATAAAATAAAATTACTTTATAATATTTTATGATTTTGTACATTAAAATAATTAGTTTAAAATACATAGAGCTCCAAGCTCCCAAGCTCTCTGCTACGGAGTTCGGGAGCTACCGAGCTCTCTGTTGCGGATAGCCTAATACCACATATACAATAGAATCAATCACATATTTGACTATAAGAAAATTACCTTTAATAAAAAGTTAATAATTATATAGAAAGATAAAAACTTACGAGAGACCCTCCCATGAGGCCGGCCACAATGTACTGTCCGGGTCGGATTCGGGTCAACTGACCCGGTTTGACTCGTTTGACCCGGTCAACTTTTTCTAATTTTTTTTAATTTTTTTAATTTTTTTAAAAATTTTTTTATTTTTTTTTTATTTTTAAATTTAGTTAAGTTTCAGTTTTTATATATAGAAGTACCATCTAGGAGACGGCAACAAATAATAGGGGGCGGCAAACAACAAACGGCTCCGCCTTCGGCTTCGAAAACTATTATATAGATAATGAGACCGGCAACAATAATGTTTTTACGGCTCGCTCTGGGTTCGCCTTCGGCTTTCCTCGCTCGACTCATGGCTTAGAATAGGAACGACAAACAATAATAGGAGGCGATAAACAACAAACGGCTCCGTCATCGGTTTCGAAATTAATATATAGATAATGCACTCAAATTGAATTAAAAAAAAAAAAAAAAAATTGACCCGGGTCAAACCCGATCAGACCGAACATGGATCCGGCCACTACATCCTGGTCGGCCGCAGGAAAGTATTTGTCAAAACTTAATAATTATAAGAAATTTTACCCTAACAAAATACTTATAATTCACAACATTCATTCAACAAGGCAAAATCAATTATAATAGATTGATAGCATGGAGATTGAATGACGATCAAGATATGTGTAATTATGCTATAGAAATATAGAACTGAGGCGTCAAATTATTATTAACATATATACTACGAGCTAAACCTATTGATTTTAATATATATAACTGTAGGCATGATGATAAAATAATGTTATCAACTCAAATTTGATTAATTAAATATATAGGCGGATATTGTACATTTTGCTTTGTTGACAGTATTGAGGTTGGCGGGACGTTGGCTTAGTGAATTTTGTCGTCGCTCTGGCGTTGTTCTCCGCCAAGATAAACTTATAATTACCAGGACTCTTTCATTAGGATCAGCTACTGGCAAGCTTCGGGTCGAACTCAAGGGAGTGGGGTGTTTCTTCTTCTCGAGCTATCACTGTTTTGGAATGGGGTTGCCCTTGGGCAAGGAGTCCGTGGACTCAAAACTTGATCAAGCAGAAAGACGATAAAACTAAACTGAAAATAAAATAAGAGATAAATCAAATAATAAGGAGCTTGGCCAGGGTTTCACTCTGCTAAGGCTTGGTCAAGGCTCGGTCATCGGTGCAAAGGTGTTCTTCGTGTGTGCATATCGTTGGTTATAGGTCAAGAAGGAGAATGCCCCTATAGGCGTCACGTATACCCCCAGCCTGCCCAACTTACCCTTTCGGTTAGAGAAATGAATAGAGACCCCCTACCACTCTCCCTTGCCCAAGACACTTTCCTCGCGAAGTCCCTTCAAACGAAGTCCCTGTCTAGGCAGCTTTCACGCTAGGTAGCCCAACCGGCCAAAGCACACTCAAGCCCGGACTCACCGCGACCCGCGGGTCGGTGGTCAAGAGCAACACGATCGCTATCGTCCACACAAATCACACTTCTCGGGGCAAAGAAATACTCGATGCCTAGCTCCGACTACTGTTTGTAACCCAACCCTGCCCAAGGTGCTATCTGCAGCTAACACATTGAACTAGGTCAAGCTGTATAGGAATCTGACCTTGTGCTTCGGGAACACACACACACGAATATAGGCTCGATTCGACCTCTCAAGCCACGTTGATCTTCACCTTAGCTCATGAATCCCTTAGCCAAGCAAACTAACCTAGCTAGACATGAAATAAATGCATAACATAAAAGAGGTAAAGGAAATCATACTTAGAACAATAAATGCTGAATTAAACAGTGAGCCTAGGCAAGCAATTCGTTGTACAGCTCAAGCAAAACATAAATACATAAAGTAAAATGCCCGAAGGGGACTTGTTTCTTCCTCACAAACACTCATGGAAGTAAGACAAGAAAATAAGAAAAAGTTGTTGAGGAAAATCGTTGGCTAAGTTGAAGAGTGGAGCATAATGGGTGGATTATTAATTTCTCTCTCCTCTTCTCTTCATATAAAGGTAGGGCAACACTTGGATGGGCTTGGGCCTCGATGTGGACATTCTTGGGAGCAGCTAGGGTTTGTTTGAACTTGATGGGGACGTTTTTGGGGCAACCAAAGTTGGTTTGTCTCATTCTACCAACCAGATCTTGACTTTGTCATTTTCGGCAAAAAGCTCCCTATGCAGCAGTCTATCCTTGCTCAAGATGCTTGCCACTTTGGTGAAAGCCCTGCCAAAGACAATTCCTTGTCCCCCCAGCTACTTCTTTGACTCGTTCCCAAGCTTTATCTTCACGCTTCTTCGTTCAGCTCGGTATGTCGAACCTTGGGCCCCACTCGGTGTTGTCATGGGCAAGGTGCATCTCTTCTTGCTCGAGGTGAAGCTCTTCTTGCCCAAGGTCTTCACTGTCTTGCTCAACGCCTGATCAAGTCGATCGTCACCTTTCTCCAGCCTTCTTCTTCTGCTCATGTTCTCTTGGTCAACATGTCTTGGTTCCATGTGCTTGCTCAGCTAGATGGTTTTGGTTAGCTCCAAGGTGGTACTCTGTCTTGGTCATGCAGAAGGCGATAAACGCCTTGACCAAGGACTTCATTCTTGTTCAAAGCCTCTTTCCTCGGAAATGACCAGACTTGCCCAGTTTCTTACCACACCTGCACAACAAAAACACACACAAAAGGACTCGATCTATACCTAGGATAGACACAAAAAGAGACCGAAAAACGGGCTCGTCAGAGGCCATGTACTTTAATCTATTTGCTAATAAATTAATTTATTTTAATCATTAATAAAAGAATTAATATATCAACATACGTATTTTTCGATAATTAATTATAGTTTGCTTAAATCCCAATCCAACTCGGTAAGAATATATATAGTCGCAACCACCACACTAAAAAGTGGAGTATTTTGTTAGGGCAAAATTTATTATAGTAATTGTTAAGTTTTAATCTTTTTATATTATGAAAATAATACTCCCTCCGTCCACGAAGAGTGTTCCACTTTTGCCATTTTGGATGTCCACAAAGAGTGTTTCACTTTCCTTATTTGGCAAAAAAGTGGTGGGACCATTTCTCCACTCACACAATATCTTTCACTTTTTATTAAATCACATGGTGGGACCATTTCCCCACTCACACAATTATTTTACTTTTCATTAAAACCCGTGCCGTCCACAAAATGGAACACTCTTTGTGGACGGAGGGAGTATATAATAGGAGGAATAATGTATATGTGAGCATCTTATATGAACACCAACACCAACTATATTTAAGTCACATTAGTATTATTTTTTATTTTTTTTAATATTTAATACCCAATAAAACATGCTTGGTATCATTAATTTTACAAATTATATACAAATCAAAGCTCGATTCGTGATTTTTTCATTTTTGTGAATAAAAACTCAATTTCTAGAGAAAAATGACAAATTGAGCTTTGATTTCTATACAATTTGTGAAATTAATAATGTCAGTCATGTTTTATTATGTATTGGAGATTTAAAAAAATTAAAAACAAAAAAAAAATCATGCTAAACAATTACAATGACAATTAAATATGATTGGTGTTCACATAAGATATGTAGCATGTCACTCCTCTATATAATAATACTTGGACATATCTAAACAATTACAATGGCAAATTCTGTTTATTGAATTTGTTTGCTACTTTTATTTTAGCATGTTGTTGCAAAATTTGAAATAAAATAAACATATACTGATACACATGAGAAGAGGAATTGATTCTCAAATTATCGAGCCCAAATCATTTTGATTTCTATATAATTTGTGAAATTAATAATGTTAATCATGTTTTATTATGTATTGGAGATTAAAAAAAATTGAAAATAAAAAAAAATCATGCTAATTAAACTTAAATATGATTGGTGTTCACATAAGATGTATAGCATATCATTCCTCTATATAATAATACTTGAACATATCTAAACAATTACAATGGCAAATTCTCTTTATTGAATTTGTTTGCTACTTTTATTTTAGCATGTTGTTACAACTAAAATGATACGAACTTGTAGCAATCTTTTAACGTTTAGCTTAACTAACTGCTTTGGGCAAATACATATTTATGGGCCGTTACTATTCACATTTGTTTCTATTCGTGCTTTTCCCTTTAGTCTTTAATATTGGAGTCAACTTCACAAATATTGTGAGTTTCAAATTCGTAATTCTTAAATGCGCGTTCATTCATTATATAAAGTAGTTCGGACATTAACAGTTGAAGTATTATTTATTTTTTGGTAAATATAATCAAATATGTATGAATTATAAACAAGATATTGTAATTGGACATATCAAACAAATACAATGGTAGATGAGAGAAATAGATTCTCTATAGTGAATTTATTTGCTACTTTTATTTTAGTATGGTGTTGCAAATTTGATATTATAAAAAAAAAACATATACAACCCTTCGATCTCTAAACTTATTGTATATTAAAAAATATTTTCTATATAAATAAAAGATCAAAGTATTCTACACAAACAAATCATGCATACATCATGCCCATCTTAAAGATGTAAAACAAAAATAACAATGACCGATGAGATTCGAAGAGCATTATGCAAGCACGACAAGGATAATCCAAGTTTCACTCAAAAGCAATTGCAAGAGTGAGTTCTTAGTAACCATGATTTGCTGGTGAGTCAAGGGACAATATCGAATACAGTGATAAGGAAAATTAGTGACGAGATTCAAGGTGAAGTTGATTTCAAGAAAAAACAAAAGACAATTGGGGCATTTTTCAAGAAACTTTTATAAATCATTAATGTAATATGTAATTTATAAGAAATTATTAATTTATATGGGATCTACAGAAATTATAAAAAAATATATTATCTTATAATTTTAGTGAGTTTATTAATTTAACACCTTATCCCCGAGTCTGGACTGGCCAAAATTATTATTTTAGAAAATTATTAATTAATCGAGTATCAATTTATCGAATTTGTATTGTACATGAAAAGAGAAAGTGATCATGTTGAAGAGGAATTGATTCACAAATTATCGAGCCTAATTTATTTTTTGTAATGAGAATAGTTAACAAGCCTTTTGACCTAAAAAACTAGTGTAAGATTGACCTAAGATTAGGGATGTCAATTCAATCCGAACCCAACGAATTGATCCGAATAACCCGAAAAATATAGCGGGTTAGGGCTGAATTTCTACGACCCAAAATTAAAACGGGTTTCATGGGTTGGACCGATTAGTCCGCGGGTTATATGAGTTAGCCCAAACGGGTTGAGGGCGCCCGATGGGCTGAAGATTTAAAAAGAATTAAAAAAAAAACGACATTATATAGAAATTGAAACTCATTTTTCATTAAGTGCTATGTACCATAATTTTGTCGCAAAACAATAATCTACCCAATAATATACTTTACAATTTTAATTATATAGATATGATTATTTATTGGTTATATGGGGAGAGTCTTTAAATTAATTATACTCCTTACGTCCATCATTTATTTTTCGCAATATTATTAATAGAGTGCTGAAAGTAGCAAGACCCACTAGATTTAATATTTTTTCAAGATAAAATTAATTAATTTTTTTTAAAACAAACCAAATCAAATGGCACAACTCATGTAACATGAGCCAAGTCAAATAGGATAAAAGAAATATATATTAAATAATTATTGGTAAAGTGTCCAGCCAATGAGCTAGCCCGAACGGGTTAGGGTTAGGGTCGATAAATCATTCGACAACCTGATAGAATTGACCCGAAATCCGATGGATTGGCCCGATTGACATCCCTACGGCTAAGATATATAATCTTAAATCACAAATTAAGATTATTTTACAACTACAATATGAACTTGCTTGTAGCAGTCTCAATTGCAACACAGCCTTTTAACTTAAAAATATTCTATCACTACACGCCAATCTTGTAACCTTTTGTTGGTTATTTTTCTTTAACCGACATTGGTTATCACGAAATTCGGGGAAGTATTTGTCTTTTACTTACTATTTTTAGCACAATTATTTTAATTTTGAAAATTATATATATTATTTGAAAGTACTAATTTATTAATATAAAGTAAAGTTTTTTCAAGTTAAATACAAAATATATATATATATATATACAAAGTGTATAAATATTAGAATATATAAAAGTATTGGATTTTATGACGGTGATTGGTGAAATCCATAGATAGTTAAATCTGAGGAAATATAAGTAATACATAAAATTTGAGCTTATGAAGTTAAGAAGATAATGATGTGCATTGAAAGTGACTATAGCAGACCAAATACTATTTCAAACAAAACTAGCAACAAGAACAATTTTTTTTTTCAAAATAAAAGCAAATGACTAAATTTAGACTTAAGAACAAGAATGAAATGAAGAAAAAAGAGTATGAATTAATGTAGTTTTTGGTTTAGGCACATTTTCATAATATGATAAAAAAAATTGTATTTACAAAATATATAATCCTTTTTAACGAAGATCTTCAATGCTTTTCTCCAGATGGGCCCTTAGATGAGGTTGAAGGAGATGGCCTTGTTTCTCCAAGGTCGATTTCTTCGACTCCAAATCCTGCTCCATGAATACGAGATCACGTAAAGGTATCTGCGACTGCGTAGGCGGCTTTGGAGGATTCTGGTTCACTTCACTTCTATAAACAACAATGTAGTTTGATCACTTTGGGAATAATTTCCCACAAATTTCATTTCATAAACAATCTAAGAAGTGTACGACTTACAGAGTAGTTATCTCCAAGTAGTTCCACAGCTTTGCCTACTGCATGAAGGATCATTTGCTTCACCTGTATTATTAGATGCGATTATGGCATCGGACAGAAGATAGGGAGAAGAAAACGGTGCTTCTCCTTCAACATATTGGATCAAGAACATGAAGCATTAGCATATATGTACCTGTAGCTGTCTTCCTTACATCTATGATTTTGAGGAAGACGATGACACTCGGATGCCCAGACGGATGCACTCACCAACGCTTTCTGGTGCGACAAAGTTATATGCAATGACTGCAATAGGAAAGATAACAAAACTGATCTAAGTCAGAAGAAAGCAACCTAGATTAGACTACTTAAAAATTATAGTAGTTTCATAAATAGTTAAAAATTACCCTAACTGACAGATCATAATGAATCATGGTTAGGGAAGTGGATCCCAGCTCCTGACCAACACCATAGCAGATGGACATCTTTGGCCTTCCACAACGTGGTAATTGCTCCTAAAACGATTCAGCTGGAGGTCAGTCCTCCAATTTCAAAAGTTTAAGTCGACCTTCGGCGTCATAAAGACCCTCAGCGTATCCTGTAAAGAACTTGTGAATGCTAATTGTTTCCTGCAGGACACAAACCCAAGATCATCCTTCATACTGATACCAATATAAAAGTTGATTTAAACCAAATTTAACTGCAGGATGAATTCTAAAGCAAAGAGAAGAACTAAAACAGGAGTAAATGATGTTGCAGCATCAATGTAAATGATCTATATCAGTCCAATTTCAGTTTAACAAAAGTTAATCGTTAAGAGCTAGCCTTCCAGAAGGTCCGATTACTGACAACATGCTCATCAAAATGAAGCCAGGTGCAACACATGTTTGCTTTTTGTGTGCACATTACTATTCAGAAGCACATTATATTATGAAGAATGAAGAAAACTTACCACAGAGATTATGTACGCTAATTCTAGTAGTTTGGTATACTCTTGAGATTAGTTGGCTATTTATTTTTCTCCAGTCAATGAACAAGTGTTTGTTAACAGAACATTGTAACGGTGTAACCGAATTATAAGGCTTTCTTTGCTACATGAATATACACTAATCAAGTATGCAGTTTTTAAAGTTTTGTCCTTCACCAATTAATCTCCAGTACATCACTACATATTGTACCCAATCTTGGCCGACGAAATGGCAGTCTGATAGCAACAAACAGGAATATAATGTGAAAACCAACATGCAATTTCACAGAGCAGAAAAAGTAATAATTTGTTATGACTTATGAGTGATTTAAACTAAAAGGAAATGATAGGAAATAAAAAGGACAACAAATTCAGGACCCAAAGAGAACTTACAAACAAAAAGTGATTATAGTAGAGTTGACTCACCTCACGCCAGCTTAAGCAATTTAATACTGTAAAATCTTTATTCTGCTGGTCAGGATTCCTAGGCTTACGGCAGGCACGCCACATGACGATTGGTTCCCAACTCAATCCAGTCCCTCCGCTTAATACATCATTGATCACTAGCGGTTCCCCTCTTTGTATGTGCCACCGAAAATGTTTTAAGTCGTTTTTGTCAATACTCAAAGCCGTAGGACAATTGAAGTAATTGACATCACTATTCTCATGGTGAGCTAGTAATGTCGTAGTTTCCACTTCACTCCCATTGGCCACTGCTTCTGCTTTTACCAACATTCCTGACACCCAATTTGTTGGATATCAAGATATCAGTTCTTGTGGATGCCAATTGTTTCCTGCAGGACACAAACCCAAGATCATCCTTCATACTGATACCAATATAAAAGTAGATTTAAACCAAATTTGACTGCAGGATGAATTCTAAAGCAAAGAGAAGAACTAAAACAAGAGTAAATGATGTTGCAGGAACAATGTAAATGATCTATATCAGTCCAAATTCAGTTTAACAAAAGTTAATCGTTAAGAGCTATATGAGTCCAATTTCAGTTTAACAAAAGTTAATCGTTAAGAGCTAGCCTTCCAGAAGGTTCGGTTACTGACAACATGCTCACCTAAAGGAAGCCAGGTACAGCACATGTTTGCTTTTTGTGTGCACATTACGATTCAGAAGCACATGATATTATCAACCATGAAGAAAACTTACCACAGAGATCATGTAAATCTAGTCTTTCTAGTATATTGTTATTCTCTTGAGAGATTAGTTGGCTATTTCTTTTTCTCCAGTCAATCAACAAGCTTTGGTTAAGAGAATATAGTAACTGAACAAAAGGCTTTCTTTGCTACATGAATATACACTAATCAAGTATGCAGTTTTCTAAAGTTTTGTCCACCAATTAATCTTGTACCCAATCTTGGCCCACCAAATGGCAATCTAATAGCAACTAACAGGAATATAATGCAAAAACCAACATGCAATTTCAATGAACAGAAAAAAGTAATAATTTGTTATGAGTGACTGAAACTAAAACGAAATGTTGGGAATAAAAAGGAGAGGAGAATAAATAGAGGAAATGAAAGAGAATTGTGCAAACAAAAAATGGTTATAGTTGAGTTGACTCACCTCATGGCTCACGCCAGCTTAAGCAATTTAATACTGTAAATTCTTTATTCTGCTGGTCAGGATTCCTAGGCTTTGCGGCAGGCACGCCACATGACCATCGGTTCCCAGCTCAATCCAGTCCCTCCGCTTAACACATCACTGACAACTACCGGCTCCCCTCACTTTTCTCAATATCCAAAGCTGTAGGACAATTCAAGTAATTGACATCACTATTCTCTTGGTGAGCTAGTAATGTCAAAGTTTGCACTTGACTCCTATTAGCCACTGCTTCTGCTTTTACCAACATCCCTGGCACCCAATTTGTTGGATATCTAGATATCAGTTCTAGATATCGGCGACCACAGCCCCCAAGACTTTCGGGTGGGCAAACTATGGCACCGTTAGCATTCACTATCCATTCCGTAACAGCTCTAGAGCTATCCTGAGAAGCGGATGCCACAGAAACTCCATATGCTTTTGTGGAACTAGAAGCATCACCAGGCACAGGATAGCGAAAATTAGCTCTCAGCGAACCATCTCTGATTTCTATGCAGCATGTTACGCAAAGCTTGAACCAACATTTGAGACTACTTCAACAAATTGTGAATTATCCAGGAGGGTTTTGCATATGAGGCAGCAGAAACATGCTTTGGATTGATATGTATGCCGGGAGGGTTTTGCGGATGCCATTCTGTCAGCTTTGTTGACAGACCTACATGATTCACGAAAGTAAGAACATGAACCAAAGTTTTGAAGACGGTTAAATGTGCGTTTTAAGACGTTCTATAGAGCTGAAATCCTGCTAAATGACTACACCTTTTCTCAACAAACAAAAATAGCTCTATCTTTTTCCAAATCGAACTCACACTACACCAGCTAATTAAGATATAATCTATGTTATATGCTAAAAACTGCCATTGATCATGCTGGTAGACTACACTTAGGCAAACAAAATTAATGGCACATATACTGAAACCGCTGGCCATTTCTTAAAAATCCAAGCACCTATTGAGTATCTTATCTTACAAATGTAAATTTCTGATTTCATATACTTCAAAGAGCAAATCAAAATACTTTATCGCTACTGCTGCTACAGATATGTTATACATAAAAAAAAGAACACGGAAAATTATCCCCCAAAATATACAATTTCACACACACTGCGCACACAGTAATTGGAAGAAATCGCATTAATTGAATGCAAAATCAGTACCTGATGTAGGCATAATCCGGAACCCTGAGCCTTTGAAGAGTAGGATAATTGTGGCAATGGCAGCAGCGGAGGGAGACATGGAAAGCAACTGAGGAATTGAAGCTATTTTCCATTTCCTTTTGATGGAGAGAGAGATGATGAAATCAATCAGTTTCTCTCCTCACACCAAGAAGAAAGGGTTAATAGGAGTGCATTGCCCAACTACACTCTCGACTTCAATTTAATTTTAAATATCATGAACTTTGCAAATTCCATTAATTTTGCCTTGTATTAAAAATAATTGGCGCCGGGTATCCAACTAGACTCACCCGTAAAATATATTTCTCGTGCAGTAAAGATAAAAGAATAAAGTTAGGCCACGAGAAGCATGTTTTACGGGTGTGCCTAATCAGATACCCGACGCCAAAAAGATTTATACACGACAAAATTAGACAATGCATGATATTTAAAAAATAAACGAAGGTTGATGTCAACGAGATTGAAGTTGGGATCAGAAACTACTATTAACCCAAAAGAAAATAGTTCTTCTGGAAACGACTGTGTATTCATTGCGAAGGTTTCAATGTCGATTTCACCAAACCTACGAAATAATGAAATAGATTCATGAGCATAGTCCATATGGAATTCTAAAATTAAACTTCAAAATGTTAATTAAGTTAACAAATAACAAAAAGAAAAGCAAAAGACAAAGTCTCCCTCACATCAAATCATAAGTGAGGGGGTATCAGAATGAGCCAATTAGACATACATAATATTTATTTTCATATCATAAGTGAGGACACTTAAGGTAACTAAATCAGAATATTTTGAAGATTTGTTTCAGAAATTAAATAGATCAAAATTCGTACGAATAGAATAAGAGTTAAATCTTAATATTAAAAAGTTATAAATATAAATATATATTTAAATCTTGATCTGTTTTACAAATTTTAATTCATTAAAAATATAATACGAATTTTTATACTTCGAAGATAATAGTTTTCCAAATGGCATCACAACACTCTATTAGAGATGGTAATAGCCTGGACCTTGACCGGATGCGACTTGGCCCAGATCATTATTCGAGTTTTTTTTCTTAAAATCCAAGTCCTGTTCAAATCTATTAGATCCGCATGGTCTGAATCTGGATCTATGTCCAAATTATTCTTTTAAAAAATATATATGAAATAAACTTGAACATCCAAAATGAATTATATAATCTATAAATATAAAACTTTAAGAAAATTTAAATTAAAAAAATTAAGCTATTTGAGATAAACAAACAATACAAGCTCAACAATTAAAAATTATAGACTTATAGGAAATAAAGCTACAAAGAAAAAAGAAAAATAAATGTAATTGAAAAGAACAATATTTTAAGTTATTAACTTATAGCCCCTACTTCCTTTCTTCAACACATATTTATCATTTTTTAGGTTTAGTGTTATTTAAAAAAAAATAAAAAAAATAAAATAAAAATAATAATAATAATAATAATAATAATAATAATAATAATAATAATAATAATAATAATAATAATAATAATAATAATAATAGCAGCTGCTGCTGCTGCTGCAGCAACAACACCAGCAGCAGCAGCAGCAGCAGCAACAACAACAACAACAACAACAACAACAACAATAATAACAACAACAACAACAACTTATTTTCATTCTTATTCGCTCATTCCCTGTACATACCAGCCATATGAATCACCTTTTCATTCCATTCTATTGCTATTGTTATTCCATTCTGAATTGCATTCCATTCCTATCTAATTTCATTCTTGCATATCAGCCGCCACCTTAACGTTTTATTGTATTCTTTAATGCTCTATACTTTTTTTTAGTATATTTTATTTATTACCATATGTAGATATGTTGAATTTAATTTGAGTATGCATTCCGTAACTTGGATGACATCACTGTGCCAAATTAAATTATACTATTAAACCAAAGTTTTCATTAAATTAGCTTTCCAAAGCATGGTGTCAATTATAGTGTGTAGAGACTGGCGATCCATAAATAAGATATGATAAACAGAAGGTAACTGAATGGAGACACAGAAAAATAGAAGATGGAAGAAAGTTACGAATTATTCCGTACTAATTGATTGAGGGTTTTGGGAAGAATTCAACTATTCAATCGAACCAACACAACCGACGATTTTGTCTTTGGCGCATTTATTTGAGAGACGTTGGCCAGAAATTTTCATTTGTTTCTTCGTTGAAATTTTGGTTTCATTACACCTTCCAAACTCGAAAGCTAAGGCAACAAATCAAGAATCGACCAAACATGGTTGTTAATATCTCTAAAAATTTATTGTCGATAGATATGACACGTCTATGTATGGTTAAAACTCGATAAATTTAATAGTACTTGATTATTTATTAAATTTTCTAAAATACTATATTTGGTTGGTCCCATGTCCGAACACTTGAAAATAGGGTGCTAAATTAATATTATTGTACGACACCCGTCTCATTAGTAATGACATCTTTTTTTGTCACATATATTAAGAAGGGTAATTGGTACCTAAATACATCAATTTTTGGGCCTATTTTGGTTTTGCACATAAATTTTCAAAATTATCAAAAAATACACAGACTTTGTTTTATTTTGGTTTTGCACACAAATTTTGAAAATTTTCAAAACAAATACACGAACTTAGACATTTTGTATTTTTGGCACAATTTCTATGTGAGTCAAAATTGAATCAGACATGAAAGTCTATATGGCACCACTAATAAAAACGGCGTCATTTTGATTATGAAATGAATGAAGTAAAATTAAATTATTTTTAAAATCCATATCACACCTCCCCCCTCTCCCTTTCTGACTACAATTGCCAATTTCTAGAACACATTTCTTGGCCAATCACCTCTTCTCCAGTTCTGCCCTCAACTCATACGCGGAGTGACGGAGGACTTCGCTCGTCAGATCTTGTTGGGAAAATATATGTAATGTGTTATGATGTTTTAATGATCCCAAAACCTCCTTGATATGCCTTAGAATTTTGTTCTAAGACCTACATGTTTTGGTCTTTAGATTAGTTTTTGAAGGCTGAAGAATGAAGACCAAGACTGAAGACCAAAGCTGA
>JAYJMF010009729.1:0-23105 GCA_036873715.1 Salvia sclarea
CGTCTCCGTTTGTCCCTCTATCTCTCTCTTTTTCTCTCTCTTGTGTGATAGCGACAATAATGGAGTGTCCGCCCATTCTAAACCCTAATAACACGTCAGTTTTTTTTTTTTTTTTAGTCCGTCCGCCCGTAATTTTTAAAACGTGCCGTCCGACCGTAATTTCTTTCGGTCCGCCCGTAATTTCTGTTGTCCATCTGTCTTTCAAAAATTAATTCTTGTTGACTCCGGCTGTCCGACCGCTGACGTGGCGGGTAGTAGGTGTCGGTTCCTTTAATTCCAACAACAATTTTTGTCCCCTTCCCACACATTAATTTCAAAAAGTAGAGAATCTTGATGATTCTCAGTCAATTCATGCATGGGAACCCGAAAAAGGGAGAGTGTGTAAGAGTGTGTAAGATTTGTGTAAGGAAAATGTATTTTATAATTGACTAAAAAATTAGAATGTGCAAAAAAAATGGAATCTTATAAAAGTGGGCAAAAAAAGTGTAACTTTATAAAAGTGGGAAAAAAAATAACTCCCCCTTTTATTATGTTTTCAACTTGGGTTGACAAGCTCTAATTTTTAATTAATCATGTGATTTAATTATGCTAGGCCCAAAGTTTAATTAAGCTATGGGCCATTACTTTTATTAAAACCAGGCCCAATAGTTTAATGCTAGGCCAAGATTAAATTTTTAAGCCCAATTTAGTTAATACTTAGCCCACATCAGGAGGCCCAACTTAAAGCCCAGCAACAAATAAAACCTATCCCATTTCTTCCTCATTTGCGCCCCTTCCTCCATCTCTATCTATCGAAATCTCTCTCCCTTTCAGTTTATCGCCTGCAGCCGTCGATTCCAGGTCCGGCATCCTCCGTTCGTCGGCCGCCATAGCTACCTGCTATGCCTCCTCTCATTTCTCGCGACCCGCGGTGAGCCGCAGCAGATCCGCCACCGCTCCGTCGGGTTCGCCTCGCCTCGCCTCGCCTCGAGCAGGATCCTCCTCAGCCGCGGACTGCCGCTGCTCTACGCCGTCGACGCCTTCTTCTCCATCGCGGTTGCCGCCGTTGTTTCAGCGCCGCCGTCGCGGCCATCTCCCGGCGAGCAGCACCGCCGTCGCGGCTGCTGCTCTCGCTACCTGCGCTCATTCTCGGCTGTCAGCGCCGTCTCGCACAGCCGCCGCTACCTCGACCTTTCCTCTGTCTGGTCGATCGACTCTGGCAGTCGGCTGAGTCGCACCTGACTCGCCTCGTCTCTGCTCGGCTGCTTCCCTTCTCGCTCACACCTCAACCACTACACTCAAACCTAACTCAAGCAACATCGACCCAGCCTAGTTTCAGTAAGAGGCAAAGTTCTCATCTAGTCTTCAAATTAGAAGCTCAAAGTTGTCATATTGTCCTGTTTTTATTCTTATTTCGTTTCAAATTTTGGGGGACATAATATATTATACATTTGTGCGTTAATGAGCTTTGCAGAATATTTATTGGTTTGCTCGGTTGTTTAGCAATTAGATATTGAGCATAAATATACATCTATCATCATAATTTCAAATGATAACATTGTGGTGTTGTATTCGAACATTTAAGATATGATTCAAACCCATGAATATTTAGAGCAGATTCAAACCTTATAAGTAGATCTGCTGAAATGGTTGTGCTATAGAAAAGAAGTCGTGATCAAGAGATGGATTGTTAAAAGTAAATAGCTGAGACATTAATGGAGGACTATCTTTACCTCTCGACAGCTTCTAGCTTGCAGTAATGATAAGAATGAAATATTGTGTAAGTCTTAAAAGATGAAAGGGTGAAAGAAAGGGGCCGACATGGACGGATATGAATCAAGAGAGCTTTGATAAATATCTGTTAACACTATTGAGAATACTGTTACTTTGCATTTTGAGTTTCTCAATACTATTGCAGAAAAAATATCTGGAGAAGGGGTTTTGTTTATTTTAAGGAACGAGCTGGAAGGAAACTTAGTGGTCTACGAGTTCTGAGTTCTTACTGGATTAACGAGGTTTTCATCAAGCACATTCCTTTTGTACATGTTCGCACTGTAAAGTGGGGAAAAGTGTATTGCATGAACTAAGCTTGCTCCTAAATATATTTTTCAGAGAAGGGAGATGACTAGTTCGCAATCCTTCGATGATGTCATATTCACAGAGGTAATAATAGTTTTATATTCTAAAATTAGTTTGTTATATTTTTATATTTAATTGTTAATAAGTAGATTTTGTGTTTTGTTATCAGGCAGGGTATTTTTGTAAGGACGCCTCTATTTTACCTCCTGTGGTTCTACAACAAACTGGTTAGTTAAAAACTTCAGATACTACTTTATCTATATTATCAAAGTGAACTAATGACTTCAATAAATACTTTATGTAACATCTTAGTTTTTAGTTTAAATAGCATATTTAGTGTAATACATAAATACTACAAGGCAGGAACATGTGTGTATAGATTGTTTTGTAACTTATGGACATTATTTAATGATATTGAGCATATTTAATCATTTTCATAGGTTGTTGCATGCCTATTGCATTTGCTGATGTAGTATCGGCATGTTGTAACCTGTGTTTGAAGAAGGTGCAGAACCCACCTGAGTTATACCCATTGATTCTGTCCGCTCAAAGCATGATCGACTGTATAGGGTTCAATTTTAGTCCAGATGATAAATCGAGGGAAGGGGCTCCACCTGATATATTGACATGTGCATCTTATGTCAAACACCGTGGTTTGTATCTCACGTCGACTTACCCATTTACTGGGTACAAAGAGAATTGCAAGAAACCTACGGTAAATCTATCGATATTGAGTTTGTATTTAGAATATTTTTGTGAATTGTTTTTTATTATGTTCCTGTTAATTATTCTTTTTATTTAATTCACTCAAAAAATAATTAACTTTTTATATTGTCTAATCTAAATTATTACTTTATCTTAGGGAAGCAAAGTCACAATATCTGGGTTGAACTGCATTCTGAACAGTGAACATATTGTGAGACATATAGAACAACGACCCCTTTTTACTACGATCGATGTGAATTCGGAGCTCGCAACTTTTACGGGATCTCGTGCTAGAGTAATTCTATTATATTACTATTACTATTGATTAATTGAATTTTTCATAATTTTTTTTAATAAATATTTTGATACACAGGATATTTATGTTCCTCCCATTCGGATTCCCGATACCATGGAAGTAACAAAGAGAGTATTACATGCTCTAGTTGTAGTGGGGTTTGGAGAAAAAGATAATATCGAGTACTACATAGTTAAGAACTCTTGGGGGAATAATTATGGAGTACAGGGATATGGATTGATTGCTCGTTCGGCATTCAAGAACCACCTGTTCATGTATCCTGTAGGGCCATTCAAAATCAGGTATGTTGTTCTTTAGAATTTCGGACAAAATGTGCCCGATGGAATTATCTTCAAAAATTAACGAGCTAATTTTTTTTATGCAGAGACAAGCCTAGAGGCAAGAGAAAACGCGAATCGTCAGTTTACATACCCGATAGTGTCGGCCATCATGAATATGTGGAGAAAGTGAAAATAAAATATATGACCGGAGGTATATTTATTTAAAAATCATGAATTGAAAACATGATTGATTGACTAACTGTTACAATATATTCATTTTGCTCCAATTATTTTTTCTGTTAGATGATGATTGTGAGGAGAACTTGGATGTCAAAAACGAAATAAACAAATCAGTTTCAAGGATCATCACCGAACACGTATCTTTCTCATTTACTTCTTAAAGATATTTATGCTTATAAATGTTTGGAGTGAAATGTGTCTGGTTATTGTTATTGCAACAACATAGGAGCTTGATGAAGTGTACAATCCTAGAAAAGAAGAAGAGAAAAAGATGATTTGGAGCAGAATTGTATTGAGTATGTATCATTATATATGCATTTATTTTTGCCCAATTCTGGCATTTACCTGATATTTCTTTTTGTAACCTTTTTTTAGTTGGTCGGTCGCTGTCCATTATGATGTTGGAAGGAAGGGATGCACCTGAGCTTTATATTAATAAGCTTGCAGATGATGTTTTGTCATACTATGATCAGGTCGATCGGTATTATGTTGATGAAATCATAGAGGTTCTTCATATCTTAAATTCCCTTTTATTTTGTGTTGTTTTTACGTTTTTTGTAATGTTTCCTTTCCCTTTTCATTTTATTGTGTATTTTTTCTTTCTGTTTCTATCAAATATGGTACTTCATTGAGGAATTTGTATTTCTTGATTAAGATGTTTGGTGGCGCTGAAGCTGTATCGTTCTTTGCCTGGACAGAGAAGACCCGTCCATGTGCTTGGGTTAATACTTTGAAGGTATAATTCTTTTTCTTTCCTTTTGCTATTTCACCCACTAGCTTTGTTCCATTGATCTATTCTTAATTAAGTTACTTTTTCGTACTTTTGCTGGACCAGACTACAAGAGAGGACTTGAAAAAAGCTTTTACAGCGATTAAAATGCAATGCTTAGATTGGTGTGATGTAAGACTAAGCTTTTCATAAATTTTCATAGTTGTGTCAATTATTACAAAGAGTAACTATATTAACACAAGTTTGTGTATACAGGTAGGTCTTGTTCTTTATGATGATAAACCTACTCGTGCTCAACGAATGGAACAATTCAAAAATGGTCTTTTTATGGTATGTATTTATTGCTAGATTATGATACTTATTAATATTTTCAATATTTACAAAAAGTGTCAACTTCATTATGATATTTATATTCTCAAATTTGCTCTCAGTGGGATCTTCCATGCTTTTTTCTGCCGGTAATGGCCCTTGACCCAAAAAAGGATGAGACCATTGCTGACATGCGGTAAGTATCTTTCTACATTGTAATACTGTATAACGTGTCTCAGAGTTAGATATACATGTTTATTTTCTATATCTTCTCCTTAATTGTGACTCAACTTGTGCCCATGTAGGACTGTTAACGCTGGTCGAACAACAATCCAAATTGCTGCGCGTATGCAAAACACTGGTGAGGACCTTATGGTGTTATCCAAAGCTTTTCCTGATTGTCACTTGATAGCTTTATTTTAATTTAGTTAACTCTGCTGTAGCCTTATTGTGTTATCCAATGGTTTGTCTGATTGGTGCTTGATAGGTTTAATTTAATTTAGATAAATCTGCTGCAATAAATATCCAGTTACTCCTTAATTATATGCATTGTGTGTACTTAAACTCAATACCCTTCAAATAGGTACCATTTATGCAAATTTAGTGGGGGCGGACGAAGGTAAGGTTAAGGCTAATATGTCGCTGGCAGGGATAGAAAATACCATATTTTGTAACAAAAACTTTCCAATGGTGAGGATCTCGCCTCGTCTTGATCTTTTAGAAGAATGTTATATTGATTAATTGATTTATCTTCCAGTATGTATAGACCTGCTTAGATAATTTTCTTGCTTTAATTGCAGGGAACTGCTATAAAAAATTTGGTGAACAAAGCTTTATTAATTGCTCAAAGTAGTAATACCGGGGTACCAAAAACAACTTCCACTTGCAAGTCTATATAATAAAATTTTTGTTTAGTTGTACTAAGTATAAGATTGGTTTATTCACAGGTGGTAGGAGAAAAAATGACAAAGCAATATACTGAAGAAAAAATTATACAGTTATCCAAGATCCAAAAGGTATGCTGCATTATCCTCTGTTTTATTTTGTTATGAACCCACTGGATTTCCAGAGAAGAGAGAGAGAGTTTGCAACTTTTTTCATAATTTTCATTTCTCAATCGAAACCCTTATAACTGGGAGGGATCAACTGATCGAAAGTTAGATTGTGATGAGCGTCAATGGTAGATTTGATCAACGACTCACGAAGGCCGGACTGCATCACGATGCAACAATAGCAAATACCGGTGACCAAAATCTCCAACCAAATAATGTGATTCTTCAGCCGTTCATCTGCTCCATCATAGACATATTTCAGTCTCTCATCCTTCAGTTCTTTATATATAACCCTATGCAGGAATGCATCTGTTAGCTGTCTAAACTCAACAAAAACTCGAAGGAATGCATCCTTCAATTTTTGCACCCCAACAATTTTTCCCAAATTTCCAACATCATCTACCACTAAAAACAACAAATAACAACTCTTCAAAATACAACATCTAAAATAACACTTTCAATGAGATACAAGAATAAATAACTTAAGCTAATCTTCTTCACCATTTTGTGAAACCCAATTTCTCTCCCCATTTATTCTTCACCTTGATATAGATCATGACACATATTTGACGAAACTATATTTAATTATTCAATAGAGTAAGGGGGTTAAGGTTAGACAAGTTTCTTTACCGGTGTTCTTTCTTTGTAGAGACGACTGCTTGAAGCAATTGATTTGGTTGAGTCTGGAGGATGTATTGTATACTCCACGAATTCTGCAATGGTTGCAGAAAACGAGGCGGTAGTTGATTATGCACTCCGTTCTAGAGATTTGGAACTTGTGCTCACTGAGCCCAAAGGGCGTCCAGGGTATGTATGTTATATCATGTTATAAGCATTGAACTTTTATTAATATTAATAATAATATATTATTGTTTACAGATTTATCAAACATAAGAATGATAGCTTTCACTCGGACATGAGGAAGACATCGCGCTTCTATCATCATGTGAACAGCATGCAGGGTATATTTGTTGCCAAGGTTTGTACTTCTCCATAGCTGCTCTAATTTAGTGTTGTAGGTATTAGATCAATGTACAGAGAGATGTTGCATGTATCTTCCATGCATCTTTACTTCACTGTTTTTTCTTTTAGAAAAATATAATTATTTTTCTTTTGCAGCTGAAGAAACGTAGCAATGAGAAGGTGAGTATTGATCTTTGAGATAACATAAAAGGGAAAAAATTGAACTGGCTATGTTAAACAATTTCTCACGGCATTTTTTACTGGAGTCTGTTGTAAATTTCCAGTTTTGAGGTACAGTTATTGATGCAACAGCTGAAATTTCTGACGGTGGCTTTTCTAAAGTCTTCATTTTTATATTGGAAACTTCAATTCATGTTACAGTTTTGCGATACAATTATTTTTTGGCCGAATTCTAATCCCAAAGGAAGTGGAATGTTGTTTTGTGTCATTTCCTTTTTAGTTGAGAGCATCAATGTGTATTATGTTTTGAACATAGATTTTTTTTACAAAATGAGCAAATCATATATGAAGTCATTTATATCTTAGCAAAATCTCATTTGTATTTAGGACTCATCTCATTTTAATTTAGTAATTCTCATTTAGAAATTTGAGCAATTAACTATGTGGTCTCATTTTCTCATTTAGAAATTTGAGAATTAACTATGATGCCTCATTTATATCTGGTAATTGTCTTATTTAATTTAATAATTCTCTGTTACTAATAAACCAATTTTATATACGAATGAGAGATGTTTAGTTTAATCACTTTGTATAAAAAATAGTCACATTTATGTCTTACAAATAATTCATTTTTATTTTGTAATTGTCCCATTTAAAAATATATGAGTGCATCTTCAAAAAGTCTCATTTATATTAAGTAGTCTCATTTTAAATCGAAATGGAAATGATAAGGGCTACTTTTCCATTATCCCTATGGATCTTCTAACCTTAGACTTTCTAAACCTAGAAGCTAGAGGACCTACAATGCATCCCTACTTACATAACTTTTTCTTAATTATTTCTGAAAATGTTAAGTAGTTGTCTCATTTTAGTTCATATAAGTAACTAAAATTCAACAATAAATATTTCTGAAAATAATTTGAGTTCCAACTTCACTTTAGCTTTCACCAAAATCGTCTTATACATTTCTTTCAACATATACAAACTCAAATAATAATAAGGAAATCTACACGGTGTGTCCTAATGATTGGATTTGTTTACATCCGTGTCCTAACTTAAGCATAATTGCAAATTGGCATATAACGTATTCAAAAATTTAATGTCCATGTCCTCATGACGGAATCCGACTATTTTGTTGATGTGGCATGTTGGAAAGCCATGTCATATATATACACGACATTAATAAATCAAAGAAAAAAGAAGATAATTTTCTTATATAATATAAAAAATGCAAACAATACACTTGACAATAATAAAAGTCAAATTAAAATTAAAATTGGAAAAAAAATAAAAAATAAACAATAAGCATCAAAACTAAATAAAATTCATCATCTTCCCCACCCCATGCCAGCAAACCTGTTTCTCTCACTCTAGTCTTTCCCCATTGTCATTCCCTTATTCTTCAAAATCTCGGTTGGTATGCCGATTGTGGTCAATAGAGGGTAGTGCGACAATGACTGCTCAACAATTACACATTTTTTAGGGTTTCAATTTTTTTTGTAGAATTCGATTAAACATTGATTATGGGGATTTGAGCTCTAGTGTGAGAGCAAGAAAGAGAGAGAGAGAGAGCAGAGCGAAGTGAAGACGGACATGCAAGATCAGAGTCGTTGATCTATCCTTTCATCCAACGGCTCTGAATAAATCGTTTCTTTTTGCTTAGTTGCTTTTTGCTTTCAAAACACGTTTCTTTACTTTACTGTTTGCCCTATTTTATAGTACAGCTGCGGCTTGTAACGATCTGAGAGAGAAAGCAGATTGTGAAATACATTGGATATTTTCTTAGCTTATTTGCTGAGATTTCAGATCTGAATTCCGATCCTTTATTCGAGCACACACAATCAACATGGTATCAGAGCGGGATTAGCAGATTATTGAGTTGAGCTCGATCTACAGATATGGCGGAACAAAATTCTGCGATCGAAGAGGTTCCGCACCTCCATGCTTCCAATCATCCTGGTATGCAACTCGTTTCCATTCCATTGACTGGGAATAAATTTCTCAACTGGAGTAGGTCTATAAAACATGCTCTTGGTGCTAGATCGAAACTAGAATTGCTAGATGGTAGCATTTCTCAACCCAAAACTGACTCTAAGCATTATAAGGCATGGATGAAGGTTGATTATATGGTTTCTTCCTAGATTATAAACTCTATTTCTAAAGAAGTTGTCAGCGCCTTCAATCATATTGGTTCTACGCATAAGTTGTGGATAGCGTTGAATCACAGGTTTAATAGAAGCAATGGACCCAAAATCGCTCGTCTACAGCGTGAAATGGCAGATGTATGCAGGGGAATCAAACGGTGTTGGCTTATTTCAATAATTTAACGACCTTATGGAATGAGCTCGATATGGTCTTGCCGCCTATCAATTGTAAGTGTGAAGCTAGAGATGTGGCTATTGAAATGGAAGAGAATCAAAAACTCATGCAATTTCTGAATGGGTTGAATGATAGCTACGAACAAGCTCGTAATCAAGTCTTGTTTCTAGATCCGCTTCCTAATGTTGATCGAGCCTACTCTATGATATTGCAAGTAGAAGATCAAAAACTAGCGAGTGAGAGCTTTAATGAGATCACTGGGCAGATGGCAATGAATGTAGGGGATCAACCTCAGCATAAAGGAGCTGGATATGGGCGGCAATATAGTTTTAAGGGACGTAAGACTAGAGAAGAAAAACTCAGTCTCTACTGTCCACACTGCCAGAAGCATGGTCACGAAGAGAAAGAGTGTTTTAAACTTCATGGAATACCAGACTGGTATAAGAAAATGAAAGAATCCAGGGGGAAACTCAGGGTGAATTTTGCAGAGACTCCTGTGCATGAAGATAAATCAGATGCTGGAAGAAGTAGCTGTGATTCTACTCCTGAAATGGGAAGAATGATCCAGAGTGAGATTGCTAAATGCATGGGGCAATGGCTCAACAAAACAGGTGGTGGAAATACCAACTCATCACAGCAATTCGACGCTAATATGGTGTATAATGGAAGCTTACAAGATCCTTTTGATGGTCACTATGCTTTCAGTGTGGTGAAGGGAGTTGATAGGGATAAATGGGTAATTGATTCTAGTGCGAGCACCCACATTTGTTGTAACAATGAACTAATGTCCAGCTATGTGAAAATGAGCAGCCAACAAAACATCCATCTCCCTGATGGATCAGTGCAGAAAGTGTCCTACAAAGGGACGGTCAAAGTGAATGAGGAAATAACATTATATAATGTCTTATTTGCGCCTCACTTCACTCACAATCTCATCTCAGTGGCCCAGTTAGCCAAAGATAGCCTTGCCAGATGCTTGTTTTTATCTACACATTGTGTGATTCAAAGCTCTGCTTCTGATCATATTTTGGGCATGGGAAGGCTTGAAGGAAATCTCTATCTGATGGAGATCAAGGCATCTTGCAATCATGTAGCAACCTCACCACAAGATATCATTGAATGGCACTCTCTGCTGGGCCATCCTTCAGTTGGGGTCATGGAACACATTGATAGTCTGGGAGTAAAGTTTGACTCAGAGAGGCTATTGAAAATCAAGGATTGTGAGGTATGTTCTCGTTCTAAACAAACTCGAGTACCTTTCCCTATTTTACATAGAAGGAGTAATGCTTTGTTTGAACTGATACATATGGATGTTTGGGGACCATATGCTGAGGAGAATATTGAGAATGTTCGATATATGTTGACTGTTGTTGAGGATTTTAGTCGAGTAACTTGGGTATATATGCTTAATTCTAAGGGCCAAGTGTGCTCAGCTATCAAACAGTACATAATGCTTGTCAAGACTCAGTTTGATAAGAGCATTAAAATGCTAAGGACAAACAATGGGACAGAATTTGCAATAATGATGTTTCCTTGTTACTTACTGATCATGGCATATTGCACCAAAAATCTTGCACCTATTCACCACAACAAAATGGCATAGTAGAAAGGAAACACAGAAGCCTTCTACAGATTGCCAGATCTCTAATGTTTGATAGCAACCTGCCCAGAAAATTTTGGCCATATAGCCTGATGACTGCAGCTTGGCTCCTTAATAGGTTGCCTAGTGCTATCCTAAACTGGAAATGTCCCTATTCTATATTATTTGATTCAAAGCCTAAGCTTGATAGGCTGCACCCCTTTGGTTGCTTGGCCTATGCTACCAATCTCTCTCCATCCAAAACCAAATTTGATAGTAGATGCTTGAAATCTATATTCCTTGGTTATGCTGCCAATCATAAAGGTTTTTTACTGTATGATATGGATAATTCCCAGATTTTTATCTCTCGGGATGTGAAATTTATCCACCATACTTTTCCCTACAGAACAAATGATCCAAGCCCATCTCATGATTCAGCCTCCTCTCCACCACTATCAACTGATCCTCTTCATTTCTCAGAAAGTCAGCCGATCCTTGATACCTTTTCAGAACCTACACCCCCAACATCACCTACTATTGATACTGGTACTCTTCCTTCTTCCCCATCACCTACCCATCCAGTTGTCCAAAGAAATGGATCTTGAATTCGACAGACCCCATTCTGGATGAGGGACTATATTGGTGAAATTGATGCATCCTCATCCACCTTTATAGGGTCCATCACTACCACAACTCCACCTACTTTTCCTTTCCAGATTTCACCCTGCTTGTCTGCTCCATATACAACCTTCCTCATCAATGTCACCAAATTGTCTTAACCTACTTCCTACAAAGAGGCCAGTGCCTATGTAGAATGGACTGATGCAATGCAGCAGGAGATAGCTGCTCTTGAATCTAATAATACTTGGGAAATCACTGACCTTCCTCCAGGAAAGAAGCCCATAGGATGCAAATGGGTTTACAAAGTGAAGCTCCACTCTGATGGGAGTATGGAGAGATTTAAGGCCCGACTAGTGGCCAAAGGTTACACTCAGGAATATGGTATTGATTATACAGAGGTGTTTTCCCTTGTTGCCAAAACTAACTAGTGTCCGATTTCTCATAGCTATTGCTACTATTAATTCTTGGTCTCTGCACCAAGTTGATGTCAATAATGCTTATTTGCATGGTTTTCTACATGATGAAATCTACATGCTACCTCCTCGGGGTTATACCAAAACCAGAACAGGCCAAGTATGTAAACTGGTGAAGAGTCTCTATGGCTTGAAGCAAGCTTCAAGGGAATGGAATGCAGAATTTTGTACTCGGCTTCTGAGGTATGGTTTTATCCAATCTTCTCATGACCACTGTTTATTCTTCAAAGGGACTAGACCTTCCTTCATATGCCTCCTTGTCTATGTTGATGATATCCTCATCACGAGTTCCAATGATGACTCCATCTCAGACCTTAAATCCTATCTTGATGATGCTTTCAGCATCAAGGATCTTGGACATGCTCATTATTTCTTGGGCATGGAAATTGCAAGGAGTGTCTCTGGTACAGCCCTCAATCAAAGGAAGTACATTTTGGATCTTCTTGATTCTATGGGACTGCTAGGATGCAGGGCAGCCTCTACCCCTCTTCCTCCGGGATTATCTTTATCTAACACTGGACTTGATTTATTGGAGACGCCTGACTCTTATCGCAGGTTGGTTGGGAAACTCTTATATCTTAATCTTACTCGCCCGGATGTCACTCATGCTGTGCAACAGCTTAGCCAGTTCATGGCTCGCCCCTGCACGTGCTTCGTTATTTGAAGGGATGCCCATCTCTTGGCCTATTCTATCCTTATCCAGTGCCTATTTCTATCAAAGCTTACAGCGACGCTGACTGGGGCACCTATGTTGACACTAGGCGCTCCTTAACTGGATTCTGTATTTTTCTTGGGAACTGTTTGATCTCTTGGAAGTGTAAGAAGCAGACCACAGTATCCATATCCTCTACCGAAGCTGAATACCGATCTCTTAACGCCACGAAGCGCGAGCTTTTGTGGATCTCATATCTCTGCAATGATTTTGGGGTCGCCTTGTCTCTACCGATCCCCTTATTCTGTGACAACCTTGCAGCTATCCACATCACAAAAAACCAGGTTTTTCATGAGCGCACCAAGCACCTCGATATGGACTGCCACTTGGTGCGTAACAAGTTTCGTGATGGGTTCCTCACTCCTCTCCATATTGGGACCGATCTCCAGCTAGTTGACATTTTCACTAAGGCCCTACCTGGGCCGCGTTTCAAGTTTCTCTTATCCAAGCTTGGACTTGTGGACATCCACCGCGTCCAGCTTGCGGGGGGGGTGAAGACGGACATGCAAGATCAGAGCCGTTGATCTATCCTTTCATCCAACGGCTCTAAATAAATCGTTTCTTTTTGCTTAGTTGCTTTTTGCTTTCAAAACACGTTTCTTTACTTTACTGTTTGCCCTATTAATAGTACAGCTGCGGCTTGTAACGATCAAGAGAGAGAAAGTAGATTGTGAAATACATTGGATATCTTCTTAGCTTATTTGCTGGGATTTCAGATCTGATATGTCGATCCTTCATTCAAGCACACACAATCAACACTCTTCCACAAAGGAAGAGATAAAAGATGTTCTCCCAACTTTTTATTTCTCGTCACGCTCCCTTACCCCAAGAAAGCTACGTACACACTAAGAATTGCAGCCACTGGAAGAAGGGAGCTGCCAATCTAAGGGCACAAGAACAAGAAACGCAAGCACACGTAGCATATCACAAATGAAATCTAGCTGCCAATTAAATAAGATTTTCGGGATCGGGCTTTAGTTTTTGGGCCAACATAATCACAATAATATGTTTACTTTAATACACTGGGTGCTCTCTAGCTATAATTGATTCTACCGTGAGAATGACGAACAAGAGCATAAAAGCGATGAACAAGTGCATAACATCAACGAACAAGAGATTAGTGAAATAAAAATCAAAATTTCGCCCCCTTCAGGATTCGAACCTGGTGCTTTTTTCACGGAAATTTCTCAATGAACAAGCGCATAAAATCGATGAACAAGCGGATTAAAATCAACGAACAAGAGATTCATTCTCACTTCCTACAATAGATATCTATTCCTACATGAACCAAATCCCTATAAAGATAATATTAAGTAAGTAATATTGCATCATATTTGTCACATTTCTGGTATTGAATGTGATGTGTCTCAATTTTAGAGGGGGTCGAGACATCAACACAGATAAGAAGAATATTTCGAAAGAATACAAAGCAGATTTGGCCTAGACACTCCGACGGTCAAATCAGGAAACATTCTTAGAGAGAAAATATGCTAAAAAATGAATACATTTATGTCAGTGTGATTACATTATGCAGTTGAACTTTCTATTCTTGATTAGTAGAAGAACTGAAGAAGTATATATGTTGTTCTTTCTTGGGGGGAGATTTAGCTCATTAGTTAAATGACTTCTTTTATTTGAATGAGGATTCGTTTTGATTATACTGATTCAATTTTAATTTCTATCTACTTTTAACTATAAAAAGTCTTTTCTGGTATAATAATTTCTAGTATTATTCACGATTTCATCGTGAGTGTCACTTTACTATAACAATACTTCTTGTTCTGCTTCTGCCATTTAGCTACAATGAATTTGTGAAAGTGTTTGGATTTCTCTCCGTGAGCTTTGTAATGTGTTAGTTGAAATCTATAAGTAACACGATTCATTATAGGCAGTGAGTGATAGGTAGTTGTGTAGGAATTAATATTTGGAGGTTATTTGCATATGGCCCAATCCAAATATGATGATTTTGGGCCCAATAATATTTCAACATGTATTTATTTCCCAATATAGTTGCGTACAATTAAACTATTCTAACCATTCTTCATGATATATATGCTAAATAATAATTAACTACTTGAGCAAGTAATCAAACACTCCCGCGCTATTTGTAGAATGTAGATTTTGATAGAACAGGAAAGTAGTTTAGAGAGAGAAAGATCAAATCTGATTAACCACTAAATGGAGTTTGTTACACATGTTTTTGTGAAAATAAAAACGTTGAGCTATCTTAACCAAAGTGTGTTTACAGCTTGCTATTTGTTTTAACTTTTAATCTTAGCCGTAGAAAGTATTATTTTTCTTAGTTTATGCACTTTTTTCGTCTAATTAAAATAACACAACTTACACGAATTACAAATAATCAATTATATTTTACTTTAAAACACAATCAAGATAATATTAACTAGGTAATATTGCATCATTTTTCGGGCACACTTATATGCGGTTAATCGCATGGGAAAGGTGGGATCGGATTGAATCCGAATCCTTCTATTTTTGAGGTAAATATTAAATAGCATCATAAACAAACTCTGTAGCCTAGAGGATAGTAGCGCTCAGTTAGGCCATGTTTGTTAGCCAGGTCATGTTTTATTAGGTCAAGATAAAATAAACAAAATAGGGGAGATAATTGTGCATGTCTTGGGCTCTTCATTTGTTTGACAGTCAAAATATAAAAAGAAGTATATCTAGACTTTTGTTTGATTGCCACATTTAGGAATGCAAGAAAAGCAATAAATTTACTAATTTATCCCTGTGAAAATCTGATGTACCCTCATTTTAGGTCATAACCAAATTTCTGCCTCCCTCGTTTTGGTTTAGGGCTCTCGATAAAATGAAGTGGCGCCGTCAATCTGAAGAAAATCGCTAGGGTTCTACCATCGATAAAGTATGTGAGAATCATGATGTAGCTTTTGATTTTGAAATGGGTCCCTACGATAGAAGCTTGAGATTTCTATCGATTTTATGGATTTTTTGTCCGTCTCACTTTGTATTTACGCTTCTGTTATTGAATGCAGAGATTGAGAAGATAATTACCGGTGAAGAAGGAGGTTTATTTCCAGCAAGGTATGTCCTATTTTGGCTGTATATTTTCATTTGTTACTTTTGTGATATGTGTTTATCTTGTCTTAGTTTAATAAGTTCTGCTTATGTTTATGCAAGAACAGCACACCATCAACTCACCAACCGCTCAAACATACTCAAATATGAGTTCCACTCAGCAAGGTTGTTATTTCCTCATGATTTAGAACAGAATCAGAAATAGATTACGTAATAATATATATAAAAAATATATTCAATATATTCATAAGCATCTAATTTTACATGACTGAAGGGAGCAGCGGTGCTGCCGAGACCAGTCAAAAGTCTGAACGGAATCGGAGATCTTGGAGTCAAAAGGAGGAAGCCGCACTAGTCGCAGCCCTAAAAGAATTGGTCGTGAGCGGCTGGAAGTCCGACAATGGCTTCCGGGCAGGCTACCTGAACAAGCTCGAGGAAGCCTTGCATAAGGCTGTGCCCAACACTGATCTGAAAGCCCTCCCTCATGTCGCCTCGAAGCTGTCTAGTTGGAAAAAGAGTTATTACTCTTTGTTGAACATCATCGGCTTTAGTGGAGTTGGTTTCAATTCGACGGGAAACAACATGATAGATTGTGAGGACGCGCAATGGGAACAAATTGTCAAGGTAAAGATCATATATTTTTTAACTTAACAGGATAAAATATAATAAGAATAGCCAAAGGGAAGGAGAACATTTGTCCAATTATGTTATTTCTCATTTATTGTAGAGTTCCCATTATTTTATCTATCATATTATCTTAGCAATGATACTTCCCAGTAGGAAAGCTCATATAGATGGAATATTGTCTTGTTTATTTTCTCGTTGTTTATTCTGCTCTGTGTTAAATATTGTGTTATATATTTTGGAAATCAAGCTGTGAGCTGAAAACTATTCTTCAAATATGTGTGAATATATCTCATGTTGGGGGTCAGCTGTATGTTTGTAAATGATAGAAATTTGGTGATTATACATTACACAAAAAAAGAAGAAATGGGAGGAGTATATGGGCAGTCTTTTAGGGATTTTTTAACTTCAGATAAACTAGAGTGAATGAATTTTTTGGCTTCAACCTTTGTTATCTATTATTATTATCAGGAGTAACATGCTTATCTTGGCTGCCACTAAACTGCACAGATCAGGAAATTTGCAAGTTGTAAAGCTATCAAATGCAGCCTCATCTTGTTTAATGGCTTTAATTGGAACTAGGCTTTTCTGTATTTTTACCCACAGAATGATAGGATCAATAATCATTCTTTGTTCTTTGAATTTAAGTTCGGAAGGTGTATGCTTACTATATATGAATTTCCTATTTGATTACAGATGGATTCCAATGCTCGACTTATGCGGTTCAAGGTGTTCCCCTACTTTAATGATTGGAAGGAAATCTTCGGTAAAGATCGAGCAACGGGTGAGCATGCTGAGGACGTCGCAGAAGCTGCAGCTCGTGTGCCCAATCTACATACAAAACCCACTGTGGAAGGAGGTACACCATTAGAAGCCGAGTTTAGCTTCGAGAACGAACTCAACGAAGATGCATATGATCAAGTCTCACAAAGTGCTCGAGATGATCAACCCGTAAAGAGCCAAACCAAGAAGCCGAAGGTGATCGCCGAGCTGCATGGCATCTGTGAAATGATGTCCGAGATGAATCAAGCTACTAACTCGCGCCTTGAGCACCTTGCAAGCCGCATTGGGTATGAGTTTGATATGGGAAAGGCGAGGCAGGAGACCTTTGATCAATTAGGCGAGATCAGTGGCCTAACTATGGAAAACCGGTTCATTGTCTGTGAACTTATTGCATTCAAGATGGAGAGGCTCGACATCTGGAGGGGCATGAAGCCGGATGCACGCGCTCACTACGTCGAGCATCTCATCAAGATGCATGGGCCGTAGCTCTGTCTAATGGTTCTCAAGCATGACTTTTGATTTAGAAGATGGTTTGAATGAAAACAATTAAACATTCTCTTTTGTGTGCCTTCTTTGCTAGCTGTCTTTATGATCTGCCATTCTCACTTGCTAGAAAATGTGGAAATTTCTATCTGTTGGCGAAAACTTGGTATATTTTGTAGGATTCTCAACAACTTGTATTTGCCATCTCTTCGAGGTGATGTCTTCTGTTACTAATGAAGTATGACTCCTTAGGTGATTTTAGAATTGTGCAGCTGAACCCTCCTTAATTACTAGCTTCTGCATGTTTCCTCTTTTTTTATATTATTATTAATTTTTGGTGCACTTTTTACTATTGATAAATTTATGTGTTCAACCTTCAGGCGAGTCCAACCAAATAAAAATTGCCAACATATAGTGGACAAATAAAAATATTTAAATAAGACATAAACAACATTACATAAAGGTTCCTACTAGTTTATATTCAACATATAAACTGCAGTGTAGGTGAAAATAGAGTTAACCATACTAGGGACTGAACTCTTTCTTGAAAAGCAATTAAAAGACAACAAAGGCAGGAAACCATCACACAATATATTTCATTTCGACTTACATCTTAGCCAAAAGGTCCCCATGCAAACTTAGCCGGGCTGCATGACGCAACCGAGCCTGTGCTTCCTTTTCTCCCCGGTTTACGTGATGAGCTCCCCGGATATGTGGGTGGAAATGCATTAAGCGGGGGGAAACCGGGACTAGACGATTGTGTGTCAGCAGCCTCATCTTCGCAGAATAGTTGCCGGCGAGTTGGCTTCGGCGCCGGCGAAGTCACTTCATCCTCCTCGCTCGAGAGTACAACGGTTTGAGCGTCTCCCACCGGGGAGTCGATCCTTGAGCTTACATTGATGACGGTCTTGTTAAGCGGTTCAGCTTCTGTTCGCTCGTCACCGAACAAGATATTTAGATTTCCGTACTCGGGGTCTCCTTTGTAGCGATACGCCCCGGCAAAAGAATTTATCTACAAAATAAAAGACATTAGTAAAATTGATATAACATATTATAGATTATAAACGCATTTCTTCTTGTTTAAAAAAAAAAAATATAATTTTATAATGGAATGGTTTACCTTGACGATTTTTTTCCAAATGTTATCGTTGGCAACGACGATGTTCTTCTCATAATTGGGGTCGACGCCCTTGAAGTTGGCAACCGCCATGAAAGTCCGATAACGAATGCGCATGAACTGATAGCGCTGGACGACATCCTCCCAAGTTAAATTGACATTGTGATCGAGTTTCACAGTTTGTCGAGCTACCTTCAATGCCGCTTCCGGGAGTTGCATGGAGTACCAACCTCCTTCGATCTTATGCTCAACAAGAGACTCAAGAAATGTGTTATCTATCTTCTTCGAGAATGGACCATTATAGCTAAGATATTCTTCTTGAGGAGGTATTGGTGGTGGAGCCATTTTGGATTTGCAATTTTAGGTTGTAGGGGAATGTAACCATAGCAATGCAACCATAAATATGCAAAAAATGTGCGAAAATATATCCCAAGAAAATAATTCATTATCCATGAATTTAAAATAAGAATGGATGTGATCTGTCATCCTTTATATTTACTTTTTTGTACAAGTATGAGTGGTCCAATCATTTTAGCCAAGTCTACACTCTTCAATCAATTTCATATGTATTAGCAAAGCCTACACTCTTCATGTTCCAGTAGTAAAATGTAAGATACTCATGTATCAAAAGGAGAATCAAAGCTGCTTGTCAAATTATGATGGTGCAGGACTCCAACCACTACCACCATTAAAAAATTAATAATAATAGCTGCTAAGATTTGTAGAACTTTCATCCTGTTCAAATTTCCTAATAGGGAATAAGTATAATTCACAGATTTTACAAGAGATAAGTCTTACATAATATCCCCCTAGATACCATTGCAAAATAAAAGTTGCCTAATAAGAAATATAAGTCGAGCAAGAGTATAAGGTACATAAACATATGCAAGCATCACAGAGCTCTGCCAAATACAATTCCGATCATAAAAATGAGAATGGAGTAGCACCCAAAAACAACCATGAATGCCATGTTATTGGTAGCAGGGGACGTGCTGCCCTTCATTACATCATTTTGAGATTTGTCAGGGGACGACACCCTGCTTGCCTCAGATTGGCTAGATTCAGCCATCGGTTTTTTCTTCCAAGACTGACTAAGCACCCAACGAGGGATGTAGCCACTAGGATCAGCTTGGTGATAAGCATCACACCACAGGAAACAGTAAGAATGTTCCAAATTGTTGGAACAACGATAGAAGTAGCTCCCAGGATTTTTAGTATTCCTCCCTGCTAATCTAGCCTTCATTTTACCAGCTCGACAGTCACATTCTGGACCCATTTTTACTTCAGCAACTTGGGTATCCATGCTACAACCTGTCCATTTTATTCATATAAGATAAGTACTCGATATATAAGATATAAAGATTAGACATGAATCAGAACGAGATGACCTTGTACTAATAATTGAAAGGCAAATTACTACAATTCAAATTGTTCATTTCACCGAATAATTACTAGACTAGACAGAAGCTGCCAAACAGGGAGGTAAGCAGTTCCAATTAAAGTGTTCTGCCTCCATCAGAATCAATAAAATAAAATTTTGAAATAATACAGCATACTCCATACACATACAGTAGGATAATTAAGAGAGAATTGTTCAAATAGTTTGACAATCAGATTAATGTGTAGCATGCCACATTTGTTGAGCTAAGTCATCTCTATGGTTGTTCCACGCTTGTGTAGCTTCAACAAAATCGACATAGTCGTCACCATCGGGGACAGCCTCCTCAAGGTCAGGATCATGGTTGTTGAGCATTTCCTCGATGGGATCTATGGCATCTCATTTCTAATGAAATTGTGGATCAGGAAACACGCCATGATCAACCTGTTTTGTACCTTCACTGGATAAAACGAAGGACTCCTAAGGATACCCCACCTCATTTTCAAGACACCGAAAGTGCGCTCAATTACGTTACGTGCTTTTGTGTGCCTTAAGTTGAATAGTTCTTGTGGATTTTGGGGCACTGCAGCATCGGGTCCCCACTCTTTGAGGTGATATCTACAACCCTTATACGGAGTCAGGAAACCTTCGCTATTGGCATATCCATTATCACAAAGGAAGTATGATCCTAAAACAAGAAAACTGAGTGAATCAATAATCTAAGAAAGTAATATTATATTGTATATTCTAGAAATATAAACAACTAAACTATACCCCTCGGAACTTTTAGGCCCTGTGGTCTATTAATTGCATCTCTTAGAATTCTACCATCTGCTGCCGAACCTTCCCAGCCAGGTAAGACATATATGAATTTCATATTCGGATCACAAGCTGCCAATGTATTAGTGGAAATCTGCCTTTTCTTGTCCTATACCTTGGCTTATCCTTGTTCGGAACCCTCACATTGATGTATGTGCCGTCTAGTGCAGCTAGGCATCCCTAATTAAAATGAAGGAGAAATCAAGGTAATTGTCAGCCTATAACACTTTATACATTTTAGCAAGATGCAACTGGTATGACATAACAAATAGTTTATTAGACCATACCTTAAACCACTTCCATCGGGGATCTATTGACTCTTCTGGCAGAGTTGGCTTCACCAGAAAACTGTTGTGTAGCTTAAGCACCACTCCCAACACTAGATGCACATAAAATGATATAGATTGACCCGAACGCTGAAAGTTAAAACTAACTACTCGGTTCTTCTTATGATGGGCCAATATTGACAGAAAGACAGCCACTTGTTCTTCTACACTGACATACCTTCCATCTCTTAAACCCCCTAGGTCTTTTAAGATTCGACAAAACCTCCCAAAGGTATTACGATCCATCCTAAGGTTAAGAATGCATGAGGCATCACTTTCTTTGACCATTCTATTTAAATGACTAACTTGGTTAGGTATCTTCCTAATCATTCGGCCTGATCTGCTTCGCTTACGCTTTCTAGATATGGCTCGCCTCAAGCAAATAATGATTAATATCACAAATAGGCGGAATTGACGTGCATGCAAAATCTCCTCGACTAGCAAATACATGTATGCTTGGTTTACCGCAAGGTCAGTCATAGTGCCACATTACACCATTGTAAAAAATTAGTCAAAAAAAGAGCTAAAAAAACAGCAAAAACAAAGATAAACGACAACAAAAATACACCTAAAAACAAGAGACTGTACTAATCTCATTCAGACTTCTTTAACTATCAAACAAAGCATAAATTTGCAGCACTAATTAGATTTTTCCCAACTGAACAATAAAGCTGCAGTGTGATTTCTCCCAAATAGAGCCACATTACACCATTGTAAAAAATCAGCCAAAAAAGAGCTAAAAACAGAAAAAACAAAGATAAACCACAACAAAAATACACCTAAAAACTAGAGACTGTACTAATCTCATTCAGACTTCTTTAACTATCAAACAAAGCACTGTAAAAAAAAAAAGCTTCCTCAACAGTACAGCCACACAACCTAAACAACAATTCTCAGTTTCACGAACAAGAAATAATACTAAAAACCTATGGCAATTAACAGAGACTTACAAACTTGGGGAAAATTCTGGCACCTCCTTCTCTCAATATGCTCAACGTCGACAAGAAAAATTAAAATTTTTGCAAGAAGAGTGGCTCTTGGTTCTGCAAATTTATTTCCCTTGGGCAAATTAACACATAATCGCAGACATCCAAGGATGAGAAAAATCGAAGAGAAAAAACGTGAATCGTAAACTTGATTAACGCAGCTCGACCCAGGGTTTCTCACTCATACCCAATCGACTGGATCAACTGGATCTGAATCTCGCCTCTCATGTTTGTGTAGATCTACAGCTCCACGGTTTCACCCAAAATAAAATGGAAAAAATTTCATATTTGCTCATGAGAGAATTGAAGATAGAGGATACGTGCCCTAAAAAAAAGATGGAGAATATGAGAAGTGGAAATCAAAATTTCGAATGATGGAGGGTACGCTTGGAAGAAAAAAGAGTCGAAAATTTTACTATTCAGCAAAGAAACGCTAATCTTGGCCTCTTTTCAGGATACATAATTCAAGAGGAATAGTGTATTTATTTCGGGCCCCTTATTTATTCCGGGCCGAATGAATTATGTATTTGGGCTATCACACAAAGGAAAAAGCCCAGAAATCTTTCCTATCTCAATAAAAGGTGGCTAACAAACATGGCCTTAATAAGTTATGATCTTTTTAAGTTCAGTTTGCAGGAAAACAGAGAGAGAATAAAGCAATAAATACACAGAGATTTTTACGTGGTTCGGAGAAACCCTCCTAGGTCCACGGACTGATGATTAGTTCAGTCAATCCACTCAGCTTGTGCTTACGGGTGCACAGCAAACCTTAAAATCAGCTTCACTTGTTGATACCGACGCACTGGGTTGAATTTCTCTTTTTGAGTTTACGGGCACTGAAAAAACAGCCTAGTTAGCTTACGGGTGCTAACGACCTAGTACTAAACACTCTGGGTTTATGTACTCTCACACTCTCTTACTAACTCTAGTAGTAAAGAGGGTGTTTACAAATTTCCAACTAATCACAGAGAACAGACTCTCTGTGATGTGGGTTTCTAAGCTTGGGATCTAGAAT
>JAYJMF010009944.1:0-23095 GCA_036873715.1 Salvia sclarea
CAATGAATTGATATTATACATGTATATATTGAATTAGTTACAAAGAATTGGTTGATATATGGATATAATCAATGAAATACATATGAATTCATTTATTTTCAATACATATGTACTAAATTTGCCGAATTTAAAAAATCTCTCTTTTAATTAATAAAATATTAATTTATCGATATATTAATATCTCTTTAAATTAATAAAATCTCATGGTCCCAAGATTATTAATTTATAGAGGTTTTACTGTAATAAGAAAATATAAAGGTCAAATAGAAGGTCATTATGAAATTATCAAATATATGAGAAAAATTTGTTTATATCGTAACTAGTACTTTCTCAGAGTCAGTAGGGTAGATTTAAAGAAAAGATGTTATTGAAATTATTCGTTGATTGTTTCTAGATTAATTTATTTGGAAACATTACGAGAATGAATTTATTAGTACTCCGACATTCGAATTAGTTATTTGAGCCATCTTGAATTTTCTACCTTAGGTCTCATTATCAATTTTAATTTTGTTTTTTGTTCAATTTCAATTTCAATTACAATTTCTAGTGCTTTGGTTTAACTTCATAATTATTGATTAAGGTTAATTAAATCAATTAGGTTTTACAGTTATTTCATTCGGGCTGGTTATTCCATAGCTGCAGGGTATATACTTTTTTAAGCTTCATTTTTTAGTAGTAAAATTTTAATTAGATTTCATTAAACTTTATTATTATGTTTGAATTCAAATATAATTAAATGCAGTTTATGAATTTTGATTGTAAATTATAAGTTTAACACAAGACTCGATTTCGTTCACATTCGCATTACTAGCTAGCTAGTATACAGGAATGTGTTATGGCATGCAGACCATTTTTATTCTCTTCAATATTAATCAATTAGGCACATAGAGAGTTTTTATTATATAGATAACCAAAATTTTCATGCCTAATTGTGTTTCTTAATACATACGTTTTTCTTCATTACAATAATCGGATTGGGCTAAAATAAAAATGTTTTACTATTATATAGTACTATATTGAATGATTGATAATTCTTTTAAAATGTTTTATTAAGGTGGAATGTGAATCTAAAAATATTATAGTATAAAGGATGAATGTGAAACTCATAACAAAATAACGAGCTCCAAATTAAAATGATCATCTAACATAAATGTTTCAATTTAGAAATTTAAAATACTAATAACATACTTTTTATAGAGTTTATATTTAATTAGAGTTTAAGATTATTAGTTATGTGATGTGATCATGTTTTACTTATTAACTTTTTAAACATTATATTATAATTATATATATATATACACATATATTATTAAAATTATTATTATCTTTAAATTTTATTTTTAAAATTATATATACCACCTTCCAAATTTATTACTAATTGGGCCTCGAAAAAGAAATCAGGCTTCGTCACGAGCTTTGAAAATAGTACGATAACGTAAATGCACTTTTATTATATAGTACAAATACTTTATACGTGGAATGCAACTATTCTAATGTCCCTTCAACTTTATGCCACAATCATAGGTCATATAAAAATTAACGTTGCAGAATAGGTTTGTTAGTTATTAAAAATAGGAAAGTTAGGCATGTACATTATATTTGTGTATTCATATTCATACTTATATATATTTCTTTAACTCAAAACCTTCTCATCCTTGTAAAATCTTGGTCTATTTGAAAAAGAAAATGATGCATAATTCTTTAACTAACATGATCACCACACAAACGGCGGTTAGCTTCCCCGTCGTCGCGCCGCGGCGGCTGGAACAGCCGCCGCCACTGGTCAGTGGCGGCGGCCGGCTGCGGCTGCCGCCGGCGAGGAGCTCAGCTCCAAGCGTTACCTTTAATAACAGAATTGGTGGTGGCAAAGGGTACTTAATTAGATATTTATGTTTGGTTTTTTTTTTCTCTATGATGAATTTAAATAAATATGCATTTTAATTAGAATATGTCACACTTTATAATTAATTGCACTTTTTATTTGGTTATTGTGATTGACAGGATGAAATGGTTTTATGAATTGGAACAAGAAGTTCGGGAGTATGAATTGGATCAATTTGGAGTTGTGAATAATGCTGTATATTCCAATCTTTGTGAATATGGTAAGACTGCATTGTATATATATATATATAGGGGGAAAGTTTAGAATAAGAACCAAACGTGAGAACAATTTTCAGCCTTTAGATCGTGGAAATATACGATTGATACATCTCTTTTGGTGGATGAATGCAAACTCGGGTTCGAATTCTAGAGAGGGCGTTTGTTCTTTGTTTTTTCAGTGCAATTCATTTTCACTGCAAATGCGATTGTTTAGCACGTTAAATGAAAGTGTTATCATGGTCGATTATTGTAAGAACATATAGATTACGAACCAAAGAGTTCTTCTGAATTTGTTGTAAAAGAGTCTGAATTCACTGTGAAACTGTTTGATTTTTTAAAAAAAAGAAAAAACGCCACTTATCGAACTCGAGCATAAGAATTCATCCAGCCAAAGTGATTAGCAAATCGTCATGACCGAAGGGCTGACAAATGGTTCATATTTTATATGTTAATTATTAAGATTAATAAATTCTTATATTTTTATAGATTATATATACATAGGATTAATTTTAGAACTATTTTACTCGACATATATTGTGATTGAACAGCTACATACAAACTCCTTGATAAGATCGGTTTTGATGGTGATATAAAGTTAGCAGTATCTGATGTTACAATCAAATACATCTCACCTTTGAAGGTATGAAACTCTTTTTAGATGTTTACCTTAATACTTAGTTTATGCTAATATATAGTATATTCTTTAATTACTCACATTCCTATTGTTACATTTTTAACTAAAAGGGAAAAATTACGTTGATTAATTTATGTTATGTGGGGAAAATTCACGGTCAAGTCAGCTTACGCATGTCACGTATCATTCGTCGTTATTATGTAATTGTGTTGTATTTATAATAACAGAGCAATTGTTGGACTATAATATTAGCTCTTTTTAAAATATTCGAATATGTTTCATTTCGCGAACTTTGATCTGTAAAATCCAACAACATTTTTGTCTACATCTTTTTTTAATGCAGCGAGTAGGGTATATATATAAGTGTATATAATTCTGACTTAATTGTTCTTTGTTTTTTATTTTATTTTTATGAATAGAGAAAAGACAGATATTTGCTAAAATTGAGGTTATACGATTATTCCACTACCCGATTCTTTTTTGAGGACCAAGTCTACAGGCTACCAGATTATAAGGTTTGTCATCTTCTTATCCTTTCTCATTTTAATTTAAAAACACAAAAAACATGCATCTTTATGGAGTATATAATAATAATCATAATAATAATAATAATAATAATAATAATAATACTAATAATAATAATAATAATTGGACTAAGAAATTTATGAAATATGAATGCATGATTTTAGTTGTTATTAAAGGCGCGACTTATTGGAGTTTAACAATTTAATCACACATCAAAATAATTTAAAATAAAATAAAATGAAAGAAGAATATAGCATGAAAAACTTGGGTTGCTACAATCTATCTTCCAAACTCTCGAAGCTTCGTATTCAACTTCCACTCTTGCCTAGAGAGCACACCATATATAGTTATGTTGAAGCCACCCATTTTATCCCACATCGAATTGGTAAAGGTTCCTGACTCTATATATAAACTGGAGTACCTTCCCCCCTTATGAGGCCTTTTAAGGAGGTCAGTGCCCAATTCTAATATGATATCAGAGCAGGTCAAATGGTATTCGATGTGGAATCTATTTGTTCACGTATGGATCGTCCGACGATGTTTTGGCCCACACGTGCAGGGGCGGGTTGAAGCCCCACCAATTCTATCCCACATCAAATTGGTAAAGGTTCCTGACTCTATATATACAGTGGAGTCCCTCCCCTCTTATGAGGCTTTTTAAAGGGGTGAGGGCTCAATTCCAATAAATTCTAAATCTTCGTCGTGTTTTGTGTCGACCACAACATGTTAATATACTTAATTAGGAATAGGTGCATTTAACGTAGTGGATTTATTCATTTTTTTTTTCTTTTCTTTTGTTAGATTTGTTTGATAAAATTGAAATAACAATAATTTTGTTGGAAAAAGTGAGAATATTATCGAATGAGATTCTTTGTTCCAAACTATCTGCCCCATCATCTGTATCTCACTCTTAATTAGATTATTTTAATTTATTATAAACAATTACAATTTAAAAGACTAGATACCCTAATTTTGGAATAATCAAAATAAAATAATTATTTTAATGTAAAATAATACAATTTAAATATAAAAAATAAATATATATTAGTGAATCGTGATTAATGTTTGTAAAATTAAATTAAATCTCACATATTGAAGCAGAAAATAATAATAATAATAATAAAAATAAAAATTGATTGTGAATATAAATTTGGGGTAGAATTAATTAAATCCCAAGTGGACTGCTATAATTGCCAAAAAAAAAGGTGCTATGTTATCAATTTTCTATTCTTTTAATTACAACATTTAGGACTGCAATTTTTGAGATAGTGTGGGCACATGATTTTTGAAAAATGTATGCAATAAAAAAAACCTGAAATCAACAATAATGATTTCTCTTGGTGGCAACTGGCAACCATCATGGCGCTAAACAACATCACTCCAGGACCGCTCACGTGATTGGATGAGAAGATCATTAAATCATTTTTAATCAGTAAATTACAAACTCATAATTTGGTCTGGATTTGCTATGAATATATCTAATTATTACACCGTGAAAATATTAGAATTCCAAAAATATAAAATTTCGCCACTCCTGTTATTCGAATCTAAATAAATGAATTCACACAATAAATCGATGAATACATTGTAAGTCTTCACGAATGAAAAGATTGAGAGTGGTGTCTAGTTTATATTCTAAAATAAGTTTCCATTTTAATTCAACCCGGCCCATCATTAAATAATTGGTAAGTATTATGAATTCAATATCCATCGATACAAATTCGGAAAATTATTATGCATCCGATGCTTATAAGATTCTGAAACGGCAAGAATCTTCAAGATACAGCTGACCTCAAGTTGTGTGTAACTTCTTAATATAATTACATATAAAAATAACTACATGCAAAAGAGACGCCTTGCAAATTTAAGGGAAATTTCAAGTTCAAAACATAAACTAAATATTTTGAATTGTACATAATCATAATCAAATACTATTAAATTGCAAAGTTATTACGACAAACCCTAAAAGTTAAGTACTTGAATTATCATAAACCCTAACTAAAAAATTCCAAAGTTACCCTAAACCCTAAATTATTGTATTATAATAAAAAATTTCCGGAACATGCATAATTACAATTAAGAACTCGAATGACATAAAGTTAACTAAAAGTTCCAAAGCTCAATTTAGTGGTTATATTATTCAAAAGTTAGTGTATTGTTTAACTTCAATTTTGAGATAAATGTTTAGTAGGAGCAATAAATTTTACTTGTTGACAATAGTAAATACTCCCTCTGTCCCTTAATTGTTGGTGCATATTCCTTTTTGGGATGTTCCACCATCTTGGTGTATTTTCTTTTTTGGATATTTTTACGACACACAACTTTAAATATAATATATTCATATTACTACTTTATACAACTTACACTACTTTTTCAACTCTCTTTAATTTTCGTGCCGAAAAGAAATGCACCAACAATTGAGGGACGGATGGAGTAGTATATTGAATTTTTCCACGTATTAAAACACCAATTAAAGCACTTCCTTCTTATTCAACAGTTTGTTTATCGAAAACCTTCTACGTATCACATAAATTACTAAATTAGTACCCCCTTGGAATTTCCACGTTTCGACGACTTAAAAAAAAGTGTAGGAGCAGCGTTGCGTGAACAGTATTTCAATCTTCCAATTTACTCATCTTCACGACTTCACCCCCACCACCCCCCCATAAAAACGGAAAACGACACCAAAAATTCTCCCATGGCAGTTGCCTCCTCCTCCTCCTCCACCACTGCCATCAAATTCACTGCCAACCTATACATACACATATACATATAACTCAAATCTCCCGCCCTACCAACTATCTCTATCACACACACACTGACACGCAAACGAACTTCTCTCTCTGTTACGTTGATTTGATCGAATTCAGATCTGAACGAGGCGTCAGGGCAACCAATTGTGATCCGACCAGAGCGGCGCCTGGAGGTGGTCGGAGAATGGAGTACATCGACAGATTGCCGAGCATGGATCTGATGCGCTCCGAGAAAATGATGCTGGCTCAGCTGATTATACCCGTCGAGTCGGCTCACCGGGCCGTCTCCTATCTCGGCCAACTCGGTCTCCTCCAATTCCGCGATGTGAGTTCAGATCCTCTGGTTTCACTATTTGCCTCTCTAATTTATGTTTGCACTTGCAATTAGTTGGTTTCCGGCTATTTGTTGTTTGCCAATTTTAGTTTATGGATCCGCTGTTTTATGTAGGTGAAGTGGGGAATGATCTAGTGTTGCCACTGATGTCTGGCTTGTTAGGATTCGGTTTTCTTTAATTAAGTTGTTCCTCTTGGCTCCAATGGTTTACCTTGTGTTCAATATATATCAAGTTAGTTACCTCCGAAAGATTGATCACATTGAAGGGTTTAAACAATAAATAACAATTTGATAATGTGATCTAGAGAATCACAATTCAGAAATTAACTGTAAATTCCATTCACCTTGTTTCGATTTGTTTTTTTGATTAACACCGTGTTAGCAAAACAAAATCTGCACTCTGGACTGCTTGGGGTGGTTTACTAGGAGATAGTTTAACGGAAATATTGTTATGCTCAGGATAATGTAATAGTCACTACTCATCAGCTAATAGAAATTTGATTTCTAAGAAGGCATAGATATGGGTATTCTTACTCGAATCATGATATCTTGGGATGTGATGGAGTAACTGAACGGGGTTCTTTCAACTTACTTGATTGAATTCCTGTTTATTTTATGTTTTGATTCTTACTGTAAATCCACTCACCTGTGTTATTTAATTGGCAGTTAAATGATGATAAAAGTCCTTTCCAGAGAACGTTTGTTAATCAGGTAACATTCATGAATTCCTATTTGTTGATACTTGTTTTGAGCTATCTTATATCTATGCTACTCATTCACTTTCTAGGTTTTGACAGCTTACATTTGGATATAAGATAAGTCAGGCGATGACATTCTGTTTTCCAAATGTTAAATGCTTTCTCCATTAAATAGGACAGGAGAGAGTTTAACTTCATGGTAATTAGGCTCTCTTAAAAAGTAACTTCCCTATGAATGCAATGTGGAATTGCAAATGAATTGGTAGAGGAAGAACAGGCTACTAAAAATATGTTGCCTGAAGCATGTTAGAGTGGCATTGTTGCTTGAGGTTCTGGAGGCCACTTTCAGTTTTGCTTACTGTATTTTTTCATGTATCATCCTCAATATGCACTACGCATGCTTTCCCTTCTCATGACCTGTTGCTTGAAGAGTTGATGCACACATTTTTCGTTGCTAGACCGATCTACCTTTTGTGCTGGGGTTAGAGGTGGTTGAGACTTGAGTCCCATTAGGTGTTTGTACTCTCCTAAGGCCCATTTTCTGGACAATAGGTGTGCTGATGTATGATAGTTCAGATGAGCAATCAGTAATCTAGTCATCAAGAAAGTTTTTGCAGTGATTTATCTGGATATCCTGCTTTACTCTAAATTTTCTGATGTTACTTGCAATGTGATATGTCAAAGACTCTAGTTCACTTTTTCCCACAATAATCTTTTTGGATTATTACACTCACCTTCAGTCCTTGGATTATTCTTGCTTATTGGCACATTCTAGATGCCTTAGCAATTATTATTTGTCAAACAAAAGGAAAGAGTGATGAGACAAACATAGGGAGACCCTTCTAGTCCTTTGTAAATTATTTTCTTCAATTTAATCAGAAGAGACCTGAGGTGTTCGTTTTCATTATCTACTTGCTTGTCTCTAATTTCTTATCTGGCTTCTGGGAAGTAATTTTCTGTTACCACCCTTCATTTTTGATAATTTGCTACAGGTTAAAAGATGTGCTGAGATGTCCAGAAAATTACGTTTTTTCAAGGATCAGATACATAAAGCTGGTCTAGTGCTATCTCCTCATCCAGCTTCTGAAACTGATATCGAATTAGAAGAATTGGAGGTCTGTTTCTTTCTTTGCATGTCCATACCTCTGGTTATTTTTGTTCTTTTTTTCGTTTTTTCTGGTTTGTATTATTACTCCCATAACATCACCATCAACTATTCTATTATAATTGTTAATAGTATTGTAATTATTGCAATAACCATTTGTTACCTTTTTTTACTGCTTTTATTTAAAAAGAAATGTTCTAAGCTTCCTATACTCCACAAACACTTTTTTGTTCTTTCTCTTCCCATGCCCATTACTTTCAACTATTTTTAATTTCTTTGACTTTAGGCTGGTCTTGCTGAGCATGAGCACGAGTTAATTGAAATGAATCATAACAGTGAGAAGCTGCAGCAGACATATAATGAGTTGCTTGAGTTCAAGATGGTCCTACAGAAGGTATATTGGCAAACAGTTTATGCCTTCCTTTTCCTTTTTCTCTTTATAAGCCGAAGAGCTTTCTGTTAAGGTAAAGAGCTGGTAAATAATTTAGATGGATAGGGTCTTAAGACTACAAAAATGTCTGAACTGTTAATAATTTTTATAATTTCTATGAAGAAAAATTTCAGAGTTGCTTCTGGAATATAGTTCAGAAATTTATGATGTTCCACATACTCTTGCCTGTTGGCAAATTTTAGACCAACCAAATAATTTCTACAGTTTGAAGATCCTATGAGGGTTCATCACTAACTTTTCTTGCTGAATGCTCAATAAAGAGATGAGCCAAAATTAGAAGACAAGAGGATGATCAAGTTAAACTCGGAATAAGGAAAACTGAGTCTTCTCCTTTTTTATTCACAGATTTGTCCCTCTTTTCCATTGCTGGATCCCAAAGAAAAACTTGTAACTCTTAAAGGACAAAATAACACTCATTCACAAAGAAAGCACAACAAGAGAACAGCTGAAAGTTTGAAGCTAAATGATTAACCTGTGACATGAGCCTAAGCTAAATTACGAAAAAGGATTACCAGAGCACTTCTCTTGCTGTTAAACCACATAATGTAACTAGATTAGCTTATTGAACGTTGTCTTTTTCTGGGAAGCAGAGAACTTTTCATGGTTTCATGATCTTTTAGCAGGAACTATTTAGGAGCAGTTAAGTGTATCTTTTCTCTCAGCCCCCATCTTTAAATCTGCTGTTTTTCAGTGTTATCATTACATGTAAGCATTTAATGGGTGATTCCAGGCAGGTGACTTCCTTATGCCTGATGGGAACCATTCTGCAGCACAAGAGACAGAATTAGATGAAAATGTCCATATAAACAATGATTATGCTGATTCAGCATCACTGCTGGAACAGGTAATTTGTAATCTGATAAGTTTCTGTCTATGACTAGACTAGCAAACTTTTCCAGTGTTGTATTCATGTAGGTTTTCTAATTGCAGGAGATGCAACCTGGAATATCAGATCAGTCTGGTGTGAAGTTTGTAAGTGGTGTCATTAGTAAATCTAAAGCCTTGAGATTTGAGAGGATGTTGTTTCGTACAACCAGGGGAAATATGCTTTTCAATCAGGCACCAGCCGATGACCCAATTGTGGATCCTGCGTCAAATGAAATGGTCACTGTTTTTACCCCTAATGTTGTCTACCTTTTCTTCTTTGGAAATACTGAGTTCAATTACTAAACAAATCAGAAGAAGCTAAAACGCCACTCCAGAAAATAAAAGTTGTACTATATATTTCCTATGACCAAGCACACGTATTCTAGACTAATTGACTCTATTTATTTAAAACTACTTTTTTTTTTAGAACCTATTTAAAATTTACTTGACTAACTCAATGTCAGGACTTAGGGTATTATGATACTTGGGAATTGGGATCACCTTTGTTAGTGAGGGTCTTAGCATGTTTTGAATACTGATGTGTACCTCTGAATTTGCAGGTTGAGAACACAATTTTTATGGTCTTCTTCTCAGGCGAGGAAGCAAGAAAAAAAATCCACAAAATTTGTGAAGCATTTGGAGCAAACTGCTATCCAGTTCCTGAAGACTCGATCAAGCGGAGGCAAATAACTAGAGATGTATGTTTCCAAATAAATTGCTTTTGTTGTTGCATTTTGAGAATACAGTATTCGTGTTTGATCTGTAGTGTATTATGCTGCGACAAGATATATTGGGATTTCCTTTTGTCTGCTTATAATTGATATGATGCGCAATTGATGCATTGCGATGTTTTTATTTAATTCGAAACTGAGGAAGAATATGGACAGTTTTTCCCGTGCAGTCTATTTATTTAATTCAGTTAATATTCTACCAAAGTCATTCTATCAAATCCTAGTCGTGAATTTGTGCATACTAATGTCACCTTTTAAAGTGCTTCTACTGCTCGTGTGCAGTTTTATTCATGGTATTAGAAAAGAAGTAGACCCATTCTTACTATTTTTTCATTTTCAGGTTTTGTCACGCTTGTCTGAGTTGGAAACAACCTTAGAGGCTGGCCTCCGACATCGGGATGCGGCTCTGACCTCTATTGGGTTTCAGCTCACAAAGTGGATGAATATGGTGAGATTTGTTATTTGGATTATTCTTCTTTCAAAACTCATCTGTATCTAGACCGTTTTCTTGACTACATTTTATAGGTAAGAAGGGAAAAGGCTATTTATGACACATTGAATATGCTGAACTTTGATGTCACAAAGAAGTGCCTGGTCGGTGAGGGTTGGTGTCCAATATTTGCAAAAACTATGGTAATATTTATAGTGTAGTATGCCATAAATTTGAGACAGACCTAGAGTGGCTAATTTGTTTGTAAAAAAGTGAAACAGACATATTCCATTATATTGCAGATTCAAGATGCTCTGCAACGCGCAACTTTTGATAGTAATTCGCAAGTGGGTATAATATTTCATGTGATGGACTCAATCGAATCACCTCCAACATTCTTCAGAACCAACCATTTTACAAATGCATATCAAGAAATTGTTGATGCATATGGGTAAGTTATGCATAATCATAACTGTCTGGATGTGAACTTTCTCTGGCATCTTCGACTCTAATAGCTATGTTCTGACCAATTTAGTAATACTTTTGGAAACTCAATGCTATATGTTGTAATGGTATTTAACTCTCTCCATATATGTCTATACTGTAAAATGGAAAGACACTGATAAAAGTGCTTTCATTGCAGAGTTGCGAAATATCAAGAGGCAAATCCTGCAGTTTATACTGTCATCACATTTCCATTTCTTTTTGCCGTGATGTTTGGGGATTGGGGTCATGGTATATGCTTACTGTTGGGAGCTTTAGTCCTCATAGCACGCGAGAAAAGATTAGGTTCTCAGGTATATTATGGCATCCTTTTCTCTTTTAGAGGATGTAGTTTCTGTTTATACATGTATATACACAAATTTTGATGCAATATTATTAATGCTCAAGTTACCCTTTTATTTCCTTACAGATTTCAAATTTTCCTCGGTTTCTCTGGTGTACTTGTACCTTGTTTTTTATGAATTCTATGACAGTTGATGAATTTAAAATATATTGTTTCTCTCTGTTGAACCTGAAGTAAAGCTGGGATGGGTTTATTATAAAACAAACTGATTCTTGTTGGTTCCTGTCCTTAATTAGGTCATTTGGTTAACTATTTTCTCTATACGACATACACAGGGTGCAAGTACTGACTACTGAGTACTGCCCTTGCAATAAATAGAAGGTTCTTTTGTTGGGCTTGGTTAAATTTTTTGTTGGCGGGGAACTTGATTGTATAGTGTAGTAATTGCATCGACGTTGGTGAGTAGTTTGAATTCGAAGTAGATTGTGTAAACGAACATGCAACTGTGTTAGGATATATATCGGAAGATAGCTTGCTAACCTTTTTTTCTGAACTATAACTCAAAATAAGCCCCCTTTGACATCTGTGTGGCAAACTGGATACCCAGTGGTCATATAAGATATGACTCTTGAAACTTTACACTTAAGCTGAAATCATCTTGATTAAGATGAGTATAAACTGTCATATGGTGGAAGAGCCAACCCCTCTGGGAGACAAAATCTGATCCAATCTCCATTAAGTGAAATGTCAAAAAATATATGACATGCCTGAAAATATTTCTTGGTTTGATGCACTATTTCTTGGTCTGATACACTATGAGGTATGTGAATTCAGAGGGAAGTTATAGATGAAACTTGGAAAAGGTGTGCATAAGTTCAAGTTAATTCATAAAGAGACAAGTAAATAGATGTGACAGATCACCCTAGGTATAGACTTCTAGTTATTTTAATCTGAATTTGGTGACTGTCAATTAGCCATTTGATGCTTGTGGTGAGAGTTAAATATGTACAATGATTCTAAAAAAGGCAAAGGTCCTTGCAAAGAATAGCAAGAGTACTGTATAACTAATATGGAAGATTGACCCACCACAAGGTTTAGTTATTTACGATTGTGAGACAAAGTTATGTTCGGCTATTTTTCTTCTGCTTTTTTTTCTCATATATATGCATATGCTGCTTCATTGTCATACACGTGGCTGTTTTTCTTCTGCTTTGTTTCTTTCTAATTGTTTGTTTCTACCAGAAACTCGGGAGCTTTATGGAAATGCTATTTGGCGGTCGATATGTCCTCCTTCTGATGTCTCTATTTTCAATTTACTGTGGCGTTATATACAATGAATTCTTTTCCGTTCCTTTTCACATATTCGGTAGTTCTGCCTACAAATGCAGAGATGCTACATGCAGGTAAGAATCAGCAGTTACTCTGGTATTCAGGTGGCTTCTTTTATTTCAGGTCTTGCCTAGGACGAAAACTTTCTGTCTGTCTTCTTTCCTCACTGCCATGTACCTCTGGTGTCCTATAAAGAGAACAAACAGGAAAAAAGGGGGTTGGGGGATGAATCATTTTCATTTCTCTGAGAAAAGATTGAGATTGATATATGGAGCTGAATAGTTAATACACTTCCTTGGTTTTGAATCTGATGGCTATAAGTGCTATGTTATGTAGTTATGATATACAGCATACTTTGATTAAGAAATCAGGTCCATTCAGAAAATTGACTGTCTTTTCAGAATTTAGCTTATACACGAGTTAAAAGTATTTTTTTTGTGAAGTTTATTTTGAAAGGCAGTTAGATGATCCTTGTCCATATAGGGGTCATTTTATGGTCTTGGAGCCTAACCAAGCATTGACTAGCCAAATTAGTAAATGAAGCATGTTTAATCCCAGGAAACTGGAAACCAGCTTCTGAATTTTTGTTCGCTAGATCCTACTGGACTATGCTAATTTATTGGGAAATTTCCATAGTTCTTTTTTACGTTTCCTTGCCTCTCCTTTGGGGTCTCCAGACTCCACCATTTATTTTCACCATCATCAATGAATTATTCCTTTTTGACAAGTCATGTTGGTCTTTTGTACTTGCAAAATATATAAACCTCATTCTCTTGCTCCATGTAATGCCTTAACAGTGAGGCACGTACAATCGGTTTAATCAAAGTTGGAGATACATATCCATTTGGCGTAGACCCAAGTTGGCGTGGAAGTCGTTCTGAGCTGCCTTTCTTAAACTCTCTCAAGATGAAAATGTCTATTTTGTTTGGTGTGTCACAGATGAACTTAGGAATTATAATAAGTTACTTCAATGCACGCTTCTTCAACAGCTCAATTGATATTAAGTACGATCTCTCTCTCTCTCTGCTCTACATGTTGTGAATGATCTATTGGATCATAGATGTTAACTGTTGTGCTTTGCTACCAGGTACCAATTTGTGCCGCAGATGATCTTCCTTAACAGCCTTTTTGGATATCTTTCTCTTCTCATTATTATCAAATGGTGCACCGGTTCTCAAGCAGATTTGTATCATGTGATGATCTATATGTTCTTGAGCCCCTTCGATGATTTGGGGGAAAATAAGCTGTTCTGGGGTCAGGGCGTACTTCAGGCATGATTGTTATTCAATCTTTCTTTGATTTTGCTTTGTATACAAATACAATAATGTACAGTTTAACTAATGCACATCATTGATAACATTTAACAGGTTATATTATTGCTGGTAGCTGTTATTGCTGTCCCGTGGATGCTCTTTCCAAAGCCCTTTATTTTAAAGAGACTTCACACTGAGGTATTCACTGCACTCATTTGTTTTGTGTTCTTCCCATTCAAACTGCTTTTTATAGTACCAAAGTGCGTCTAGTTTATTTAACTAAAGAATATTAATTGGTATTTCTTAGTTAGACTTGTTTCCTCTAAATGGTTCACAGCTAAAGAAAATTACTGAGGACTATAGCTATATCTGTAGTTGCTTAAAGTCCTTGTATAAAATTGGACGAGACAGTAGTATGGAATATCCGTCAACCTTTTTCATCCATGAAATATGCATCTTTATGCCTTAAGTATTTTTTAACAAGAGAATGCACGATTCAGCATGTTATAACTTTCACTTTTTAAGAGAACCAGCAACTTAATATGTGCGCTGCTGAACTTCCTCTGAACTTCTGAACATAACCTCAGTACCTCAGTCTATACTCAATCATGCAGGCTTAGTTCTTTCTTAATTCAACAGGCATAGTGTTCCTGAACATCTTGGAAACTTTGACGCTTGACTGACTTTGTCATTTTCTTATGCTTACCTAAGAGATTCCAAGGCCGGGCTTACGGAATTCTTGGGACCTCTGATATGTATAGTGATGAGGAGCCTGATTCTGCGAGACATCCTCATGGTGAGGAGGAGTTCAACTTTAGTGAGGTCTTTGTTCATCAAATGATACATTCGATTGAGTTTGTACTGGGTGCAGTTTCCAATACTGCATCATATCTTCGGCTGTGGGCACTGAGGTAGACTGGTTTTGACATATGCTGTTGTGCTTCTTACTCATCAATGGCTTAATTTCATCTTCTAACTGTAATCCTTGTTTTGTTACAGTTTGGCCCACTCAGAATTATCAACTGTTTTCTACGAGAAGGTTCTCCTGCTTGCCTGGGGGTAAGTTTCCACATAGTGTATAACTCTGAATTTTCTTTTCTTCTCTTGAGATAACATAACTCTGAATTTTCTAAAAAGCAAAAATGGTTCTCAAAATTCCCCTGCATTTATGTCATATTTTCTCATGGTAAGAAATTGTGAGATGATTATTGAAGATAATTCTTTGGCATTTTGTATTGTTGACATTTTAAAGCATCCTAGTTATTGTGAACAAGATGAATCTTGGCAAGTATCATTTTGTTTGCTTTGATCTGAAGTAGCATTGCTGAGTTAAATAGCTTTCGGATCAGATTACTCCAAGATTAGCTTACTAAGCATAGGAATCAATGCACAGCTTCCATTCTATGCTTCATCTTGAATATTTGCCATCTAGAATTTACTGACTGCTCACACGAATGATGCAGGTACAACAATTTTATGATTCGTCTAATAGGGCTGGCAGTTTTTGCTTTCGCGACAGCGTTTATTCTACTTATGATGGAAACCCTAAGTGCGTTCCTCCACGCGTTACGTCTACACTGGGTGGAATTTCAAAATAAGTTTTACAGTGGGGATGGATATAAGTTCAAGCCCTTCTCCTTCGCCTCACTAACAGATGAAGATGACTAGTCCGCTTTTCCCCTTTTTTTCTGAGAATTTGGAGGCAGAGGAAGAAGAAATTTTGCAGTGGCGACAGGATGATGATGATGATAAAAGCATGGCGTGAGGAGAGTCGTTTACTTGTTCCTTTTTAACATGATACTAGTTTATATTAGAAATCTAATTGTAAGCCCTGACTCGAAAATTCTTAGATGCAAAGCTTCTCGCAGGATTAGGGGATTGAGGAGTTGTAAAGAGAGACATTCTATACGTAGAATCTCAGCTTTTTTGTTTTGTTCTTAGCGACACCCATATTTGTACAAGTTTTTTATACAGAGAAACTATTGCTCAAAATGTTTCTAGGCTATACAACTACACCATTATTTTGGGGTATTAGTCAATTATAGCCCCACCTTTGCACCCATCGGTACGTTATAGCCCAATCTTTCAATAATATACAAATATAGCCTAATCTTTGCTCCGTTAAATCATTTATAGCCCGGTTAACTAACGGCCGTTATCTCGTGTTAACGTGGACAAATGGATGTGACGTGTCCGTTAAAAATGCCAATAAGCTAAAATAATAAGGTTTATTAGTCACTTATAGCCCAACATTTACATGTACTATAACTGTATGGCCCGACTTTTCAAAAATATTAAATATAGCCCGAAAAAGAAATGATGTCAATATTAATGGGACAGGGAGTACTAGTAATTCTTTCTGGTCATTGACATTGACTTCTTCCAATTATTTTTTGTTGTCCACTTTTTCTTGTTGGCTCTGTTTTGTAAGTTGTATACAGAAGAGAGTCGAGGCTATGGAGGGACGAACATCATCGTTGATCGTAATGTGAACCCTAAAACATTATCCTAAAATGTTTTATGGATAGAAGATGTATGATGGATTTACGCACGTAAAGAGAACCCAGTTCAATAAAACTCTCCTCATATCGAGCCATTGATATGTACTCAAATTCTTTACTTCAACGCCATTTTATGCTGTACATTTGGAATGGACAATCTTGTGATTGTACGATGTAATTTGACTTGAGTGTATTTGGATTAGATGATTGATGAGTTTAAGGACATTAATTAAACACATTATTTTGCACAGACATTTGCTTTTGGCAAACAAATGGAAAACACTCTCATCTCATATCGTCATTCGGTCCCTTTTAACTAAGTACACCTTTTAAATTTCAAGTGGCTAGGCGGCTGATTAGCCTGAATTTCGCAGAAATTCCTAATAAATTTATGGATACATATGTGTCAGTGTGTGCAATACTTAAAATAATAGTATTAAAATTAAAATAAATAAGTGAGGATATTATAACTTTTTAAGTAAAATTTGTAAGAACGCACTTTTACAATAGTAATGATAATAGACAATATATTAGATATATTATTACTACTACTAAATAAAGGATACAAGCTACAGAGAGAGCATCTGTTTGATAATAATAGACAACTGGTCTGGTGACAATAGTTTTTAGTTTAGTTTATTTTATTTTACGGGAGAGAGAGAACTCAATTCTGTATAATAGTCGATTAGCCGTGAAAGGCACAAGAATTTTAGTGAGAAATTGTCTTTGTTTACAATTTAGAGGAGAAAACTTCAATGGTAAATATTACATAATGCGAGCAAAAGTATATATATTTACAAAAACGAATGAACGATAAACATTATTGCAAATATAAATCGTACTCGTATGTAGTTATTTACTCGTTTGGTAGTATTAAGTATACTTCCCAAAACTGTCGATTTTAGGGGGTTCTAACTACCTTTTTCAGTTTGCATACAAACCAAACAACCTTCAGCAAACCAAAAAATGAACAAAATGTAATATTTTAGAATTTTTACTAGTATCTTCAGATCGTGGTACTAAAAATGCATATATGAATTATCAATTCATGGAAAGAAAGAAATAAAGACAAAATGAAGAAGTAACAGAGTACTGTATTTGCCAATAGTTTTGCTATAAATTGCAAATTAGTGAAAGGAAAAAAAGATGTGAATGAGATGTGGAAATTTGAGTGCATAAATACTGAGTGATGGAAGCGCATTACATATCTGTATAGTATAAGGGGGTGAAATTGACATGAAATCTTAAAAAACTAAAAGCAAAAACCCTTGGCATCAATGATCAATCCTCTCATTTCCTGAAACCTCCACCGAAATCCCTTATCACAGTCCCCCATCTCTCTAAATTCCCGCGGCGTGTTTGCATATACTATGCGTATGGTGGCGTACGCTTCCGTACATGCTTCGGATGCCACGCTCTTCATCATCCACAATTCACTCGACTGTTCCTATTCTATCCTCTTTTTACTGTGCTTTTGAGTATTTGATAGGAACTGCTTATCTGATCTTACCTTTTACGAATCCGCAAGCTGAAAATTGAGTTGATATGGACAGACAGTACAGGAATTCCGATAATTGGTTGAACGAGCTTTACAAGAGAGAGACGGCTTTATTCCAGCCGAGGATTTGCTCTCGCCGCCTCTCGTCTTCACAGGTTCTCCCTTGCTCGCTTATATCTAAATGTACGTATCGCTCAGTTTTGTAATCCGTGCGTCCGTGTATTTGTGTTGATGAGTAAACTTGATGGTGGATTGGAAGTGTAAGTTGCAGGAGTTAATTACTGTGTGTTAGTGATCTGTTGCTTTTTTTTTGCTGTAATTGTTATTTTTTTTAAGTTTTCTGGTGCTTGGTCATTTTTTTATGTGTTGATGAGAATGATCTGAGAATATGGCTGAGGGAGTTTGGTTTTGGCTTGGAAGTAGGAACATTGTGATGTTTGACTGTGTCGACTGTAGTAGTTTTGGGTATCCAGAGCTTTGTTTGTAGCTCTTATCAGTATTGAAGTTCCTTGCCACTTCTGCAACTCAGAAGCTGCAAATTTATGTTGTGAAGTAAGGTGTTCTCTTCAATTATTGAAGCTAAGTGAAGTACGCCAGGAAGACGTTAGGGTTTGTAATTGCCATAGCGTTGTTATGATCCTACTTCAGTTCCATTTCGCTGAAATATGAGATTTATCTTGGGCTTATAGCCTCTTGGGTACCCTCTACCTACAAGCTAGCTCTTGGGTTGAGTTCTGCCCAAGGGTTGTAGCAAACCATCTTGTATTCAAATTTGTCGATGTCCGCCATGTGCTTTCAGGGATGGAGATATAAGCAACTTCGAATGGTCGTCTGGATTTTAAGTTTGGAGGAGTGGTAGTCTCAAATCAAATAGAAGATTGAAAAGGATAACATATTTATTTTTATTTGTGGAAATCAAAGAAAGAGTAAACTGAAGAAGACTTGATGGATGAAAGGGTTAAAAACCTGGTGGGTTCTCATTATCTAGTCCTGGTAGCTAGGAATTAGAGACATCCTACAAGTAAAATATAGCCTTTCATAGCAAAAGACTTTGTCAAAGCTAACATCCATATAGTGCCATTTGGAGTGCCATGATGTGATTGAGTGGTGGATACAGCATGTGAAAGTTATCTTACAAATGCACTCACTGGTTTAAAATCCTACTGCCGGAAATTGCACTACTTGCTTTTTCTATCTTAAGGAGGTGTTGGTAGCTGCAGGCATTAAATCTCAGCCCTGATGACTAGAATAGAATAGTATTTGTCATCTATTGGGTTATCTTCAGATGATGTACCCAGATGCTCACAAAATATTACCATCGTTTACTAACAATGCAACAAACACTTATTTGGTCATTTTAGTGTCTTTCTAGTTCTTGCACATTTCCATTCTAAACTTATGATATTTATTAGCTTTGAAGCCAATAATTCACTACACAGGGAGATTATTTTGTTTAGATATAGGAACAAAAATAAATATTGTCATTGAACTCTTAAAATGTGAGCCGCCTACTAAAGGGGTCTGTGAAGGGATGAAGAATCGGTAGCCTTTGTTGAGGCTTTGGATAAGACATTTGTAGGTGATGGACAGATAGTCAGATAGAGATCCAGAATATGGTGGAGAGAAATATTATGCGGCAGAGAGGGGGGAAGTAGAAAAAATAAATAGAAGAGAGGAACTAAGGCAGGTAGGAGGCAAGAGAAGCAACTAACTCTAATCAGGATTTAGGATGTTCTTTCGAAATATATATGTCAATGTACACAGATATCATGCAATATATATGTATTTGTAAAGGTATTTAATGATATAACTTATTATTGTTTTCCATCTATTAAATAATAGTAATATACATGACACGTATTGAGTAATAATATATTTGATTTGTTGCACTGGCTGGATAATGGTTCAATGTATCCGCCCAGGGTTTGGTTATGAAAACTCTGGTTTAGACAATGGATCGTGTCAGAAGCTTACTTTTTTGGCTTGATGCAGTCTCTGATTCAGCGCCTTGGTCTGTATGGGCAACTAAATGGTCATCAAGGGTGTGTAAATGCAATTTCATTCAACTCTACCGGCGAGCTGCTTGCATCAGGTTCTGATGACCGACAAATTATGCTCTGGGACTGGGCAGCAGAGAAACATAAATTATCATATCAATCTGGCCATACTGATAATGTATTCCAGGCAAAGTTTATGCCGTTCACTGATGATAGCAAAGTAATATCTTCCTCTGCTGATTGCCAGGTAATTTTTTACAAGCAAGTGCTTGGTAAAGATTCCTACCACTTTTGATATGTTCTACGACCAATTCTGAGAATTGGTAATGCAATACAACAGTGATAAAATTAGAAATATTTTCTATGATCTAATCTATAAGACTAGAGTACCCAAGTCTTCATTGAGTAATAAGACACCGCCTGTGTCTCTTACAGTTACAACATAATTTCATGTTTCAGGTCAGGCTTAGCCTGATACAGGAGAATGGTTCAGTCGAAACTAAGAGACTGTCAAAGCACCAAGGACGTGTTCACAGCTTGGCTATTGAACCAGGCAGTCCATACGTATTCTATAGCTGTGGGGAGGATGGTTTTGTCCAACATGTAGGCTTTCTGAGTGCTGATATCCATATTTTCCATTAATTCCTTCATTACGCCAACTCCTTTCCTTTTGCAGTATGATCTACGAAGTTGCTCTGCTACCAAGCTTTTCTATTGCTCTTCATTCGCAGAAAACAGCCGGTCTTCAAGCGTTGGGCTGAATGCCATGGTTATAGACCCAAGAAATCCTAACTATTTTGCTGTAGGAGGTAGCGATGTTTATGCACGTTTGTACGACATCAGAAAATACCAAGTGAATCCATCAACTAAAGAAGGAAACCCTGCGAACTATTTCTGCCCTCATCACCTTATCGGGAAAGACGATGTTCGCATTACAGCATTAGCTTACTCCAACACCAGCGAGCTGCTCGTGTCGTACAACGATGAGCTCATATATCTTTTTCAGAGGAACATGGGTTTGGGTCCGAAATTCGCTCCCGCACCTTCGGAAGACTCGCAAAAATCATCAGAAGCACAGGTCTTTTCGGGGCACAGGAACTTCCGGACAGTCAAGGGAGTCAACTTCTTTGGTCCAAATGATGAATACGTCGTAAGTGGGTCTGACTGTGGTCATATATTCATATGGAATAAGAAGAGCTGTGAAGTTGTGCGCATGATGGTTGGCGACAGGCACGTTGTGAACCAGCTGGAATCCCACCCACTGATCCCTATGCTTGCTACCTGTGGAATAGAGAAGAATGTGAAGCTCTGGTCCCCCTCTTCAAATGATATCAGCCCTCTTCCTGAAAATGTTCAAGAGGTAAGGTCATACTACGCGTTTCCGGATATCTTTACTCGAATTTCAGTTTCTCGACTATGAATAATTTTTCCGTCTCGGAGCTGCAGATAATGGAAGGAAATAGGCAGGGACGGGAGGAACATTCTCGGGTGTCCCTCACTCCCGACGTGATCATGCATGTTCTGCGACTCCACCGGAGGCAAGCACATGTGTATGTTGAGAGAAGATACAACAGAGATGATTCAGGAAGCGACGGGGACGATGATGATCGAGAGGGTTATCTCTTAGGATTCTCAGATGGTGATCCTGCAGAAGATGGTGAGAACGCCAGAGAATGTAGCATTAGCTAGAGCTGTCTGCTGCACTCATTTTCCCTATTTGTAGCTGAAATATTTCCATTTTGTGTTACAATATGTAAAATGTGTGGGATTTGAATAATTTGAATAGTACTATATATATGTAAATGCGTATCAAAATATTTACATGTTTTTAGGCAGTAACTAGGTTTCAAATCGGATCTACTGGACCCAGTGACTCCGTCACCTTATTGGACATGAGGCAATTCTGGATCTAACTTTGTGGTCATGACTAGCTTTAGAGTTATCATATTTTTAGTCACAATAAAATTCGGTCTGGTCCTTATTTAATAGTGATCATAAAAATTCAATGAATGAGCTAGCTTTTTCTGGAACAAGTATGGAGTTTACGTGTTGCATACAATTCATAAAATTTATACCAATAAATTATCTGAGTTAAATAATTATAAGAAATTTCACAATAATAGTAATTAATATTGAGAAATTTGAAAACTGCAGCTATATGTTTATATGACTACACTAATCTTTTTATCATTAATATAGAATTACAATTACAATTGGATCTAATTGAGCTGATTATTGTTACTATACTCAAATTTAATTTTAAAAGTAATCCATAGCGATTTATGTGTATAAAAACTTCTATTGTACAAGTCAAAAAATTAATATTGGAGTATACATCCAATCTTCATAATTTTAAGTATATCTAATACATTAATATATTTATGTAGTATATTTGGAATCCAATTCTTCTTCTTTTAGTATAAAAGTTAAGTAGCTAGCATATAAATTTTTAAGGCAAAAGACTCTCGTGCATCGGTGTATATTATACATTACCAAGATGATGGGGGTAAAAAAGGAATATACCTTGAATTTGAATTGTGTGATGCATAATATATACATCAATGTATTAGTATTAAGTTACACAGGGATGCTCATATTTTTTTTTTGATGCATTAAGAGATATTTTTCTAAATATACACACATTTTATATTAACTTACATGATTGCTCAAATGAATACTCCCTCCGTCCCCATTAATAATGATACACTTATTATTTTGGTATGTCTAATTAATAATAACTTGAAAAAAATAATTTTAAATCATGGTCTTTCAGAAGTTCAATAGAGCTTTTTATTTTATTTTCTCCCTATTTGTGGAACTAGCCCCCAAAATAATGTGGAAGGTCTTCCGTTTGTTACTTGTACTCATTCTAAAAACCTAAAAATCATGGTTTAAAAGCAGAGAGTAAAACTAATAAAAGCATTATATTATACGTTTAAAAGCATCACAATCAATGAAAGCATTGTTTTATACTCCCTCCGTCCACAAAAAGTGTTCCACTTTATGGACGGCACGGATTTTAATGAAAAGTAAAAGATATTGTGTGAGTGGAGAAATGGTCCCACCACTTTTTTGCCAAATAAGGAAAGTGGAACACTCTTT
>JAYJMF010010365.1:0-23061 GCA_036873715.1 Salvia sclarea
ATATTTATTAGACATATATAATATAAGATAATTATTATCATTATATATATATATATATATTTATCATTATTTTAAAATTTTATGCAAAATACCTACACCTTCGAATAAATAGAAATATGAATCACACACTTAAACTAAGGTCTAAGTAGGAGGAATAACAAAAGCTTCATTATCCATAATGAGATAATGATGATAAAACAATCCCAACAGCATCCCAACAATCATCCCACAACCAAACGCACCACAATACTTCCCAATTCCTCGAGGCTCCGGCGCCGGCGCCGGCGCTTCTTTCTCTTCCTCCTCCGACGATACCTTCTTGCCGGAGAAATCTTCGAGGAGAAGCGCCCGCTGCAGATTGCAACCGGAGCATATGGAGTGCGCGTCGTCGCCGCCGGAGAAGGCGGCCCTGAGGCGTGCGATCCTCTCGTCAATATCTCGGAGTTGGTCGGGGTCGGAGTCGGCCTCCGCCGCCCGGAGTTTGTCGAGGAATCTGAAGCGCTCGTCCAACTCCGCCGCCGCCGTTTGGTCGAGAGGGAGGCGGAAGACGTCGGATTCCAGTTCCTGCAGTTTCTTCTGCAACATCATGAATCTCCTTCCCATTTTTCTCTACGCTTTTGCTTTTGCTTTTTTTTTTATTATTATTCATTTGCAGTTTTGCTATAGCGGTTCCCTACACCTCCCGGCGGTTACTGCCTGTCTCCGAATTTCGCTACTTTTTAGCTTTAATAATCAATGTTAATCTATGTTAGTAGGTCTCCTTAAAAATAAAGTATATATAATCACATAAAATAAAATAAAAACAATATTAAGCGAGAGATTTGTGTGACGTACGGTAATTGTCAAAACTAATTAACATTTTTAATCACTATAAGATTATCAGAAATTGTAAAAAATTGTTATATATATAAATATATTGAAATATTTGTTTGAAATAAAATTGACAAACTTGAGTTTAATTTCTATGTTTTATAGGGTGTATTTTATGTTGAATAAGCTTTGAGTTCTCTTTATATAATGAAATATGAAGTATTACATTCGTTGTTTTGGTGCAATTAACAACTCAATAAATAATAAGCTTTGAGTTCTTCATATAAAATGACCCAATTAACAACTCAATCAATAATAATAGGCCCAATCAAATTAACTACTCAATAAATAACAATAAGAGAATCCATATGGACCGGATTTGGACTTCTTACATATTTTATGGATTCGGATCTCGATTCCATTGGATCCAATCCAAATCTGATTCATGGACCCACATATTTAAATAATATTATATAAATAGGATCAAATGAAAACCTAAACTGATGTAGAAACTTAGTATCGATCCTATCCATCTATTTTTTATTAGTGGACGGTTGAGATTAAGTATTTACTTACTTCATGCGCATCTACATGTAAGGTGACGTGTGCTATTTTGAGAGATTCATTTAATTTATGTATGGTAGTTTCTGGTGAGAAATGATTTTTTTTTCGTGAAAAATGAGAATGACGAATAAGGCAATAATATTGATGAACAAGCGCATAAAATCAATGAATAAGAGACGAGCGAAATAAAAATCAAAATTTCACCCCCTCCAGGATCCGAACCAGGTGCTTTTTTCACGGAAATTTCTTGTTCATAAGCTTTATTGAGTTGTGCATACGTAATTTGCATTTGTGCATGCGTGATTTTCATTTAGAAACAATCTTGACCATTAGATTTAGATATTTAAAGGGCTACGATTCATTCTCATTTATCACAATAAATATATATTCTTACAAGAACCTAATCCTGAGATAATATAACATAACATAAACAATTAATCATATCAAATGTCTCGGGTTCGAGTCCTCAATAACACGCACTTTAAATTTTTGTACTAAATTTATCTAAGGGCCATTTTTCAACGGGAAAACATAGACATACATACACGCCTTAAACAATAAAACTCTTTCACGGATACATTAGTATCAGCATTTGAACAATTCATAAGAAAACCTCCATTTTTAGAAGATGCATATTTCTGACACGTCCGAGTATTATTCACCAATACATATAGTATCATTTCATATTAAATAGAGTACTACTTAAAACACAGTTCATTCATATAAAGTACCAATATATATTGAATAAAGTACCAATTCATATAACATGAAGTACAACCGACTTGACGGTCAGGCCGGCCTGACAGAAAACACACACATTAACAACAATCAACTTCAGCAACAAATGCACCTAACAAGCAATCATCAAAAGGGCATTTTCCAACATTAAAACACACACATTACCTTAAACCAATGGCATTGGTAGTAGCATTTGAACAATTCAGAACAAAATCTACATTATTACAAGGCAGTTGACACAAATGGAAGTATTTACGAAAATCCTCCAGTTAAGCAAATTAGTATCTAAGTGAAAAACCACAAACATACGATTCAATAGAGTTGAACGACAGACTAACCTTTTCAAGAAGTAGTTAGTTGAGGTTCTCATCATTTCATATATGAAGAAATAACACGTTTCCCTCTGTATTCTACAGAAATAACATGGTTTAAACAATGGAAGGCTTTCATGTCATCTTCATCACTGGGAAGCAACTCAACTCGGATTCCTAATTTTTTCAGATTGGGGATTCTTTCAAGAACCTCTTTTGTGCAGGTCTCAGCACCCACGCCTTTAAGTGATAGGAGGCTCTCCAAGGAAGGTTTGGTAGATTGCTCCCCTCGAATCGGAGGTGTTTGAGTCGTTTCATACCCCATATCTCAATAGGCATATACGAAGTCACTCCAAAGTGTTTGATTATCATATGTGTATCTATAATCAAGAACTGAAGATTCCATAGTCTGGATATAGAAGCGGGGAGCTTGCCATTATAAGTGAGGGAAAGGTACCTTAGGTAGACTAGTTGGAATACTAGTATGGGAAACTCGTAGAAACGAATAAGATGAGCATCAAGTACCTTAAGCAACCTCAAATTGAAACATATTGGTACTGGATACGGATGACGGGGACCCTGAAATAGGAGAGAACGTGCTGTGGAAGCACAAACATCTCCAACAAAATCAGACAGATTGTTGATGCCCAACAGGATGTTGTTGTGGAAGCACAATCTACGTTGGGTATTAATCATGCTTTGTTCTACATCGACAAGAGTACTTAGAACATGAGAAAACTTGGTATTCGTAGCTTCTCTTTTACAGAGGTGCCAGAAGGCAGATTGAAGGCGGCAATATTTCATTTCACGATTTTTTCGGTTCCCAAAATAATGGAGACTTCTGCCGGCTACAATAAGAACACTATGATAAAAAAGGTCAACCAAATTCATCTCCGAGTATTCTTCTACTCTTTCATTTGGAAGAAAAAAGCCCTCAGCGATCCACATGTCAAAGAGCAAGGATGCACGAAATCCCCAACTTTGAAGGAAAACTCCCATATATAGAAAACAAGGCTTTAGATGTTGAGGTAAGTATTCGTAGCTCGGAAATAGTACCTCGTATATTCGGTCATATGCAGTCATGAAAATTGGAGAATTCTTCTTCTTAGCCACACTCTCCCAGTACTCCTCCGTCATCTCAGCTTGGCGCAGGAGTTCTGCAATTGTGATGATCATTAAGGGAAGGCCATCGCACTCCTGGGCAATCTTCTTTCCAGCTTTCTCAAGTTCCGGAGGGCATGACTCTTCTTCTCCAAATACCCTTTGACGAAGAAGATCCCAACTTTGGTCATTGTCCAACAACGCAACCTGATATGTTCCTCCTTTAGCATATCTAGCCACTTGGTGTAACCTAGTCGTGAGCAAAACGAGAGTCGTTCCAAAAATGTCCATTGGGAAAGACCTTTTGAAGTGATCCCAGACGTGGATATCCCATACATCATCCAACACAATGAGACATCCCTTAATCTTTGAAATTCTGTTCAGGCAGCATCCCTTATTTCTTTTGAGTTGAATTCGAATATCTCGTTTGAGTTTCTCCGGTTCCCACTTCCTCCCTATCGTCACCCACGCGCGACTCTCAAACTCGAACCCAGTGAATTCGAGTGGGTCGTCGAAGATTTTCTTGGCAAGAGCTGTCTTTCCGATGCCTCCCATCCCAACAAGCGATACGACTTCCATGGAGCTATTCATCTTCAGGTTACTTTTGATTTCCCATAATATTTTAGCTGATCCAACCAGGTTGCAATTGTTTACACCAGAATTTGTGGCTGATGAAACAACATCAACATCTTTTAATTCTTTGCTGATGAAACATCTCATAAAGGGCCATCTATAAGATGATCCAACCATCTTGGAATTCTTTGCTGATGAAACTACATCAACATCTTCTTCAGGGGAGAGATGATCCAATTCATGAATGTATTCCTTCTCAAACTTCTCCAACATTTTGATGAAGGATTCAATATCATGTATTAGCTCATCCAGGTGTACCTCAAGGACGGCTCCGCTGCCGAGGATCTGCGATTGTGGGAATATCTGATCATAGACACGAGAGTCGAGTAAATCCTCGAATTTCCAGACCGCCTCCTTGATTCGCTCGTCCAAAGCATTCACATTCTTCCGACTGCAGCTCTTGCTGCTCCCATCTAATAGTTCCAGAGTCTTGATCAAGGAATTGAGCGCCTCGAATGCAAGTGGCAAGATTGGTAGAGAGGTGGGAGAGAGTGAAATGTGAGAAGAATTCTCAAGATCACTAATTGTTGTATGCAGAGACACCAGTGCAGCGTAAGCCATCTCAAACAAAAGAAGCTTGATAGAGCTAATGGTGAAGAGAATTGAAACAATGAGTTGCTGCTGCAGAGCTTCAATTGCAAGTCAATCAATGTCTTAGTATGTTTTTGTTATCTCAAAAACAATAATTGCAATTAATTTTAGGGAAAATAATTTATCTATCATTTTTAATTTGCATGATCTAATATTTTATAGCTCTTTAAACAAATAAAATTTCGATGATGGTTACATAATTGTTTAGTGTTTATATTCTTCAATTATATATGCATATTTTTTATGTTAATTATTTTTTTATTTATGCAATATAGACTTTTATTTGTAGTCATAATTTGCACAAGATAGCAATTAAGAATATATAAACTTCGGGCAGTAAACCCCATTAGGCCACTCAATATTAATCTTGCTACCATCTTCATCATTTTACTTAAAAACAAAGAAGCAATAGTTTAATTAACTACCATATTTACTAATTTGCTAAAGATTTTGATAAACTTGTACAAAACACATACATTTTCACATCAAATAATTTAGACCTAAAATTAAAAAATTTCTGTTAATTCATTTCTATATCTAATTGAAATATTATTCATATTCATAGTCATGTTATATTGGACACCACAATGAAATGTGAGACAAGAAAAACAATCTATTGTTTACTTTCATATACCTTAAATTCTATTTATATGATATATCCAAAAAGTGTATTATTCACGGAATTTCAATCTTGGGTATAAATATATTCTTAACATATTGAAACGACTGCCATTATATTGGTATCAAACCAATAACGATTCATACAAGCCAAATCTTCTAATTGATAATTAGGTCAAAAGAAACAGGATAATATCTTTTGTTCGTGAAGTAATCTCCAAACTAAATATATGAGAATGTCTCAGAATGAAGAAAAAATCAAACATTAATTTTAAAAAAGTAGAGTAATATATATCTATGCTTCAACCCTCACTACTAAATACCTTAAAATTGAACAAAATTAAAAGTGCTAATTCAGCACCTTGGCACCCAAAATTAAAGCAATAAAAGAAAGGAAGTATACCAGCTGCTAATATCAGAATTTTGACACCCAATATATCCTTGAATCTGCCAAACCACAAATCTCTGCAAAAATTCCAAAAAAAAAGGGGAAGAATGAGGGGAAAAAAAGAAAGAGTTTCAACTTTCAAGTCCATATGTATTTATCTCTACGAATTAAATATTTCTTATTTCTATTTATTTAAACAATAATTGAGCAGGTGGGGGACCCGTAATTTGCGCTTGGTTACACTGATCAATACAATTAGTTTAACTAATGCATATGGGAGGCATAGAATGAAAGCTAATTTTTCAATGCGTGCCAGCTAATTGTTTGTCATGATTTACATTAGAATTAATTTTTTTATTTTGAGGTATACAGTTAAATAAAGAATAAAGTGATCTTCCATTATTTTTCATTATGGCTTACATTATAATAAAGTTTCTTTTTGGAGATATACATATATAGACTAAAGAATAAAGTGATCGTCCACTATGTTTAATTATGATTTATATTAGAATAAATTTGTTCTTTTGAGGTATACATACATTAGCATAAAACATAAAGTGATCTTCCATGATGTTTCGTAGGAATCCACTACAAAAAGACCACTGTACCTTTAACTCATTTCTGGGCTCCAAATTTCCATTCTTTTTTATAATAAAATATATATAAAACATGGAATGAGAAATTTAAAAAATATTGAGGCACACTCCTAAATCTTTAAGAGCTGAAATTTGAAATTAATAAGTAGAAATGAAGGATTTTTACCGAGTAATTGCTAATTGCAGCGGCGGTTTGGTTTTCAACGAACACCATCCCTTTCAAGCATTTCGTCGAACATTTTACGGGCGATATACTTCAATAAATGTATTTCATCGATGGGTAGCTTCCTCTTCAAACCACATGATTCAAATTCAAATTCAAATTCAAATTCAAATCCAACAAATGAAAACAAGTTAAAAGTTCATTTCTCAGCTTCCAAAACCTCTACTCGAAGGGCCTAGTTTTGAGTTTTGACTAAAGCAGTTCATGTTTGTTTTAGTTGGTTTTCTTGTTAATTATTCTAGTTAAATGGGCTTGGGCCGAAATTTATATGTTAATAATATCATGGTCTGACTTTTAAGGCCCATAATTAGCTTTTGCTTAAAAAGTTAGCCTTCACTTTATTTTGTTTAAGGCCCACAGCTTAGGATTTGCTAAGTTTGATCATAGCTATATTGACATATATAATAAAATAAATAATAAGTTAGAATGTGATACATGTAATTAAATCAGAAGCTTATTCAAACGTTTTCAACTTTGTGAGTAGGAACTGTGCTAAGCGACGAGCCTTCCCTTTCAAGCATTTAATCGAACATAAAGGCGTGTCTAAACATTTAACTAGTTAACAACAATTTAGCCAATCAACTTCTGCAACTATCCACAAGCAATCATCAAAGACAAATATTTGCGTTTGGCTAATTGTTTGCCGCTCCTAGTCTAAGCCATGAGTTGAGCGAGGGGGAGTCGAAGGCGAACCCGGAGCGAGCCGTAAAAGCATAACTCTTGCCGGTCTCATTATCTATATATTAATTATTGAAGCCGAAGGCGAAGCCGTTTGTTGTTTGCCGCCCCCTATTATTGTTGCCACTCTCATTATCTATACATTAATTGGGCCGGGCTCAATATTAGGGCGGCCTAACGTAAATGTGTCTCATCATCATAAGGTAGTTTCCAACAGTAAAACACACACACACACACAATCCTTAAACCAATGCATTGGTAGTAGCATTCGAACAATTCAGAACACAATCTCCATTTATCTCAGCAAGATCAAGCTAGTTTAAAAGCAAAATCAAATAATGCATGAGAGGCAAACCAATCGACATTAAATTGCAGCACACACATGAAATTCTGATCCAATTCCGACGATCATTACATGAAGAAAGAGGCGGTGATAACGAGGCCAAAGGCGCGAGCAAAACGACGGCGAGATTGGTTTCGCCCGATGGAATCTACCAAAAAATAAAATAAAATAAAATAAAATTGAGTGATCCAAGCACAGACAGAAGTATTTACTAAAAGCTCCAATTAAGCAAATTATGATCTAAGTAAAAAAATCCAAAAATATACGATTCAATAGAGTTGAACGATGACTAACCTTTTCAAGAAGTAGTTAGTTGAGTTTCCCTTCATTTCATATACGAAGAAGTAACACATTGAGATATGTACTCTTCAGAACTATGAGATAGACTTTTCGAATTGTATTCGTTTGCAAAAGCCACAGCTGAAGTACTACAATCAAGCACTTGGATAAAATCAAGACGACATCGCTTATGTTCCCACTGAAGATCCTGTAATATGTAGCAGTGTAAGAAGTAGAGTCTTCGAAGATTAGAGAATCCTCCAACTTCCACTTTAATCTTCACTAGATCAGTTCCCTCAATCTTAAGAACTTTAAGTGTCCGGAACTGACCGGCTCTGACTACCCACTCTGATCCTTGAAAGGCATAGCTTCGCAATTTGAGCACTTGAAGATGCGGCAACGAACCAATGACACTCATATAGCTCCAGGGATAGCCTGTGCCATTCAAATACAACTTTTTTAAACTCAATGGGAGCATTGGCAAAGGAGGAGGTACGACGATCTCAGAACTCAAGATAGGAGTCAGAACGAAGCATTTAAGTGAGGTCAGTTCACGTAAGACATGAACATGGTTTAAACAATGCAAGGCTTTCATGTCATCATCATCATCATCACAAGGAAGCAACTCAACTTGGATTCCTAACTTTTTCAGATTAGGGATTCTTTCAAGAACCTCTTTTCTGCAGGTCTCGACACCCACGTCTTTAAGTGATAGGAGGCTATCCAGGGAAGCACCACTGCTTGGATTTGGTAGATTGCTCCCCTCGACTATGAGGCATTTGAGTTGTTTCATATCCCATATCTCAATAGGCATATACGAAGTCGCTCCTGAGTGTTTGATTATCGTATTTGTACCGATAATCAAGAACTGAAGATTCCGGAGTCTGGATATAGAAGCGGGGAGCTTGCCGTTACAAGTGAGGGAAAGGAACCTTAGGTAGACTAGTTGGAATACTAGCATGGGAAACTCGTAGAAATGGATATGAAGAGCTTCAAGTACCTTAAGCAACCTCAAATTGAAACATATTGGTACTTGATATGGATGACGGGGACCATTATATAGGAGAGAACGTGTGGTGGAAGAACAAACATCTCCAACAAAATCAGACATATTGTTGATGGCTAATAGGATGCTATTGTGGAAGATCAATCTACGTTGGGTATCAATCATGCTCTGTTCTGCATCGACAAGAGTACTTAGAATATGAGAAAACTTGGTATTCGTAGCTTCTCGTTTACAAAGGTGCCAGAAGGCAGAATGAAGGCGGCAAGATTTAATTTCACGATTTTTTTGGTTCACAAAATAATTAAGACTTCTTCCGGTTATGACAATGACACTGTGATCAAGAAGCCCCCCCAAATTCGCCTCGGAAGAATAATATTCTTCTATTGTTTCATTTTTATATGAAAGAAGAAATCCCTCAGCGATCCACATTTTCAAGAGTGAGGATGCACGGACCAGCACAGTTTGAAGGAATACTCCGATGTACAGAAAACAAGGCTTTAGATGTTGAGGTAAGTATTCATAGCTCGGAAATAGTACCTCATATAGTCTGTCGTATGCAGTCATGAAAATCGGAGAATTCTTGTTCTCAGCTACACTCTCCCAATACTCCTCTGTAATTTCAGCTTCGCGCAAGAGGTCCGCAACTGTGATGATCATTAAAGGAAGGCCATCGCATTCCTCGGCAATCTTCTTTCCAGCTCTCTCAAGTTTTGGAGGGCATGAACCTTCTTCTCCAAACACCCTTTGACGAAGAAGATCCCAACTTTTGTCATTCTTCAACAACTCAACGTTATATATTGCATACATGCTTCCTTCAGCATATCTAGCCACATGCCATAACCTAGTAGTGAGCAAAACGAGAGTTCTTCCACCAAAAATGTGTGTTGGGAGAGACCTTTCGAAGTGATCCCAGGCGTCATCATCCCATACATCATCCAACACAATGAGACATCTCTTAGCCTTCGAAATTCCTTCACCGAGTTGAATCAGAAGATCTCGTTTGAGTTCATTTGTTTCCCACTTCCTCCCTATCTTCACCCAAGCACGACACTCAAACTCGTAGCCAGTGAGATCGAGTGGGTCGTCGAAGAGCTTCTTGGCAAGAGCTGTCTTTCCAATGCCCGCCATCCCCACAAGTGATATCACATCCAAGGAGTGATTCATCTCCAGCCTACGTCTGATGTTGGGCCATAAATAATAAAATGATCCAACCATCTTGCAATTCTTGACACCTTCTTCAGCAGCAACAACTTCTTCTTCTTCTTCTTCTTCTTCAGGAGAGAGATGATCTAATTCATACATGTATTCCTTCTCGAAATCCTCGAGCATTTTGGTGAAGGATTCAATGTCATCTCTTATCTCATCGACGTGCACCTCTACGAGGACATGAGATTGTGGAAATATCTGACCGTAGAGATGAGACTCGAGTAAATCCTCGAATCTCCAGACGGCCTCCTTGATTCGCTCGTCCAAAGCATTCACATTCTTCCGACTGCAGCTCTTGCTGCTCCCATCTAACAGTTTCATAGTCTCTCGCAAGCACATGATCGCCTCGAATGCGAGTTTCAAGATTGGAACAGAGGTGGGAGACAGAGAAATGTGAGGGGAAAGCGCAAGATCACTAATTGTTGTATATAGAGAGATCAGTGCAGCGTAAGCCATCTCAAACAAAGGAAGCCTTTCGTTTTGAAATTGGTGAAAGTTAAAGAGTGCTTCAATGGTGATGAAGAAAAAACTCAGTTGCAGTGGTTCAATTCCAAGACAAATCAATGTCTTTATTTTCACTCTACAATTAAGTTTTTCTTATTTCTATTTTATTTCAAATTTAAACAACAATTGACCAGGTGGGAGACCCGTAAATTGCTCTTGGTTGCACTAATTTTTCAACGCGTGCCAATTAATTGTCTGTTATGATTCATATTAGTACATAACTTTATTTTGGGTTATACATTTAAACAAAGACTAAAGTGATCTTCCATTGTGTTTCATTATGGTTTACATTATAATAAATTTCCTTTTTTGACTTATACATAAGAATAAAGAATAAAGTGATTATCCACTATGCTTAATTATGATTTACATTCGAATACATAACCATAAAGAGGATAAAGTAATCTTCCATGATGTTTCTTCATGCATTATCATTCCTCGTAGGAGTCACTACAAAAAGACCACTGTTACCCTTAACTCATTTTTGGGCTCCAAATTTCCATTTCAATTTCTTTTTTTCTAAAAGAAATTGAAAATAGCACACAAATAAGAGTTACATTATATAAATGAGGCTTTGCTTAAAAGGAAACGAGATTTTTTCTTGAAATCAAATGAAACTTTCATTTATATAAAGTCATACAATTTATGTTAATTTTCTAAAAAAATAAAACGTTGATATTTATTCATAGAAGTATCAAAGAGAACACACACTAAGGTGTGTTTTTCCTTTAAGGAAAATGGTGGAAAACAAAAGGGGTTTGGTGTGATAATATTTTCGACTATTAAAAAGTGGGAAAAATAATACTATGAAAAGATAGTGGAAAATTGTGGAAAATTAACTGTGTTTTCCTCTTTTTCACAAAAGAGAATACACCTGTTTCCTTGATTTTTTCCATTTTGAAAGGGCAGAGTTGAATGATTTTTGGAGAGAGTGAGAGAGAATATGGTTAACTGTTTTCTGAAGAGAAATCAACTGCCATCAGCCGCCATTCCTCTAATTTAGTTGTAATTTAGGTTTACCATTTCACAGCTAACTAAATCTTTAAGAGCTGAAATTTGAAATTAATATGTAGAAATCAAGGATTTTTACCGAGTAATTTGCTAATTGCAGCTGCGGTTTGGTTTTGAACGAACACCATCCCTTTCAAACATTTTGTCGAACACTTTCCGGGCGAGATACTTCAATACATGTATTTCATATATTTTTTTTTTAAAACAATACATGTGTTTCATTGATGAGTAGATTCCTCTTCAAACCACATGATGCAAATCCAACAAATGAAAAGAATTCAAAAATTAATTTCTCAGCTGCCAAAACCTCTACTCGAAGGGCCTAGTTTTGGCTGAAGCAGTTAATGTTTGTGTTTGTTGGTTTCTCTTGTTAATTATTATAGTTAAATGGGCTTGGGCCTAATGTTATATACTAATAATATCATGGGCCGACTTTTAAGGCCCATAGCTTAGGATTAGCTTTTGTCTAAAATGCTAGCCTTCTTTTTCCTTTGTCTAAAATGCTATATTGACGTATATAATAAAATAAATAATAAGTTAGAATGTGATACATGTAATTAAATCAGAAGCTATTCAAACGTTTTCAACTTTTTTTTTTTTTTTAAAGAAAGTTTTCAACTTTAAAAAAAAACATTTTCAACTTTTCAAGCTCGGATAAAAAGTGAAAAATGAACCAAACAAAAGATTGCTAAAATAATTCAAAAAAAAAAAAGATTACTAACGTAAAATGTGGCCCAAGAGAGCTTCTAATCACTAATAATCTTATCATATGGGCCCATTCACAATCCAATGCATATGGGCCGTGTAATTGTTAATCGCAGCGGCGGTTGGGCTTTTGTGAGTAGGAACTGTGCTAAGCAACGAGCCTTCCCTCTCAAGCATTTCATCGAACATAAGGCGTGTCTAAACATTTAACTAGTTAACAACAATTTAGCCAATCAACTTAGCAACAAATGCACCTAACACACACAAACACAATCCTTAAACCAATGAATTGGTAGTAGCATTTGAACAATTCAGAACAAAATCTCCATTTGGAAGGCATATGACACAAATACTGCTAATCTCAGCAACATCAATCAAGTTTAAAAGCAAAATCAATTATGTTGTCATAAATGTTAATTATGTTGTATCATGACGTAATAAAATTTTATTTTATAATAACCATTATTAAAAAGTATTAAAATTCATAGTGGCATACGGTGGCACATAGAAATTGTGGCACAGAGGATCCCATCCGATAATGCATGAGAGGCAAACCAATCGACACACACGAAATTCTGATCCAATTCCGACGATCATTACATGAAGAAAGAGGCGGTGATAACGACGGCGAGAGTTTGGTACCACGCATCTGAAACTGGGCTAGCTTGAGATTGGTTTCACCGACGGAGCCTACCAAAAAATTTAAAAAATAAAATTGAGCGATCCAAGCACAAACAAAAGTATTTACAAGAACCTCTAGTTAAGCAAAACAGGATCTAAGTAAAAAACAGCAAAATATGCGATTCAATAGAGTTGAACGACAACTAACCTTTTCAAGGAGTAGGTGAGGTGTCCAATCATTTCATATATGAAGAAATAACACGTTGAAATCTGTGCTCTTCAGGAACATGAGACTCAAATCTCGAATTGTACTCGTTTGCAAAAGCCACAGTTGAAGTACTACAATCCATCACCGAGATGAAATAAAGACGACATTGCTCATGTTCCTCCCACTGAAGATCCCGTAATTTGTAGCAGTTTGAGAAGCAGAGTAGTCGAAGATCAATGAATCCTCCAACTTCCACTTTAAACTTCACTAGATCAGTTCCCTCAATTCCAAGAACATTGAGTGTCAGGAACTGGCCGTCTTTGACTACCCATTCTGATCCTCGAAAGGCATAGCTTCCAATTTTGAGCACTTGAAGATGTGGCAACGAACCAATGACACTCATATAGCTCCATGGATAGCCCATGCCACTCAAACGCAACTTCTTCAGACTTGATGGGAACATTGGCAAAGGAGCAGGTAGGATGATCTCAGACCTCAAGATAGGATTCGCAACATCGCATGTAAGCGAGGTCAGTTCACGTAAGACATGAACATGGTTTAAACAATGCAAGGCTTTCATGGCATCATCATCACCGGGATGCAAATCAACTCGGATTCTTAACTTTTTTAGGTTGGGGATTCTTTCTAGAACCTCTTTTGTGCAGGTCTCGACACCCACGTTTTTTAGTTTTAGGAGGCTCTCCAAGGAAGCGCCACTGCTTGGATTCGGTAGATTGCTCCCCACGACTTGGAGGTGTTTGAGTTGTTTCATATTCCATATCTCAATAGGCATATATGAAGTCACTCCAGAGTGTTTAATTATCATATGTGTACAGATAATCAAGAACTGGAGATTCCAGAGTTTGGATATGGAAGCAGGGAGCTTGCCGTCATACTTGAGGCTCATGTACCTTAGGTAGACTAGTTGGAGTACTAGAATGGGAAACTCGTAGAAACGGATATGACCGGCATGAAGCACCTTAAGCAACCTCAAACTGAAACATATTGGTACTGGATATGGATGACGGGGCCCATTAAATTGGAGAGAACGTGCGGAGGAAGCACAAACATCTCCAACAAAATCAGATAGATTGTTGATGGCTAATAGGATGTTGTTGTGGAACATCAATCTACGTTGGGTATTAATAATGCTTTGTTGTACATCGACAAGAGTACTTAGAATATGAGAAAACTTGGTATTCGTAGCTTCTCTCTTACAGAGGTGCCAAAAGGCAGACTGAAGGCGGCAAGATTTCATTTCACGATTTCTTTTGTTCCCAAAATAATTAATACTTCTTCTGGATACGATAACAACACTATGTTCAAAAAGCCCCCCCAAATTCACCTCCGAGGATTCTTCTATTGTTTTATTTTTATATGAAAGAAGAAAGCCCTCAGCAATCCACATGTCCAAGAAGGAGGATGCAATGATCCCCCAACGTTGAAGGAAAATTCCCATGTATAAGAAACAAGGTTTTAGACGTTGAGGTAAGTATTCATAGCTTGGAAATAGTACCTCATATAGTCTCTCATATGCAGTCATGAAAATTGGGGAATTCTTGTTCTTAGCCACAGTCTCCCAGTACTCCTCTGTCATCTCAGCTTGGCACAGGAGGTCCGCAATTGTAATGATCATTAAAGGAAGGCCATCGCATTCCTCTGCAATCTTTTTTCCAGCTTTCTCAAGTTCCGGAGGGCATTCCTCTTCTTCTCCAAACACCCTTTGACGTAGAAGATCCCAACTTTTGTCCTCGTTCAACAACCTAACCTCATATACGCTATTTGCTTTAGCATATCGAGCCACATGTAGTAACCTAGTGGTGAGTAAAACGAGAGTTGTTCCATAAAAAATGCATGTCGGGAAAGACCTTCTGAAGTGATCCCAGAGGTCGGTATCCCATACATCATCCAACACAATGAGACATCTCTTAGCCTTCAAAATTCTGTTCAAGCAGCATCCTTTATTTCTTTTGAGTTGAATCCGAATATCTCGTTTGAGTCTCTCCGGTTCCCACTTCCTCCCTATCGTCACCCACGCACGACACTCAAACTCGAAGCCGGTGAAATCAAGTGGTTCGTCGAAGATTTCCGATGCCCGCCATCCCAACAAGTGACATGACGTCTTCATCTCCAGCTTATGTCTAATATGGGCCTTTAAGTAGTAAAATGATCCAACCATCTTGCAATTCTTTACCCCGGAATCATCATTGGCTGATGAAACAACATATAATTCTTTGCTGATGAAACATCTCATGAAGGTCCATCTGTAAGATGATCCAACCATCTTGGAATTCTTTGCTGATGAAACAACATCAACATCAAGATGATCTAATTCATACATGTATTCCTTCTCGAACTCCTCCAACACTTTGATGAAGGATTCAATATCATCTACTAGCTCATCCAGGTGTACCTCAAGAACGGCTCCGCTGCCTCGGATCTGAGATTGTGGAAATATCTGATCATAGACATGAGAGTCGAGTAAATCCTCGAATTTCCAGACTGCAGCCTTGATTCACATTCTTCCGGCCGTAGCTCTTGCTGCTCCCATCTAATAATTCCAGAGTCTTTACCAAGGAATTGAGGGCCTCGAATGCGAGTGGCAAGATTGAGACAGAGAAATATGAGAAGATTGCTCAAGATCCTTAATTGTTGTGTGTAGAGAGATCAATGCAGCGAAAGCCATCTCAAACAAAGGAAGCTAGCTAGAGTTAATGGTGGTGGTGTTGAAGAAAAAAACTTAGATTGCAATTGCAGTGGTTCAATTCCAAGTCAATGAATATCTTAGCATTTCATAACAAAACAATAGTTGAAGATGAAATGTGTGGCCATTGGAAGTTTTGCACATTTAATGCTATCCTCATATCTCTACAAGGACCACACGGGGGAGACCTACTAATTCAACGATTTACATTAGAATAAAGAATAAACATCTTCCAATGCCCCCAAAAAAAAAAAAAAAAAAATAGGGGTGATAAACGAGACGGTGCCGGTTAACAGGTACCGGAAAAGCCGGTTTTGGTGGTACCGGCGCCACCTGTCCTACCCGTTTTGATACCGGTTAGCCGATAGAACCGATTAAGGTACCGTTTTTTTTAAATAATAGTAGTATATTTTATTGTATTTTATTTTTTTATTTTCACTTTTTTTTACACATTAATTCGACATATAAATTGTCCTTTTTTTTCAATTCCTAAAACAAATCCAGCAAACCCCAATTTTCAAACATCAATTCGACATAAGGGTTTCAATTTAAAATGCATTTAGTCTAACTAAATCTAATCAAATATTGCATTATAATCTAAATTGTATTCTTGATCGGTACCCGGTCCACGACCAATTAACTGGGTACCCGAAAATATGAGGAAAATGCTACCCATACTGGCTTAAGCTCCGTTTTTTCCGATAGTCGGTTCCCAGGATGATACCGACTTCCCCGAGAAACCGGTTTTTTTCTCATTATTTACTTTTGGAATCATATAAATTTATAATTAAATAAGATTTATGGGTTGAGAAAGCAACCTCTTTGGAAAAATTCTACAAGGATGGATTTACCCCCTCCGTCCCAACTAAGTTGAGGCGTATTCATTTTTAGGCCGTCCCAATTAAGTTGAGGCATTTCGTTATTAGGATACCTTTATAACACTCACAACTTTAAATAATATATATTTTTATCATTATTTTACATTACTTTTTAACTCTCCTTAAATCTTGTGCCCAAATAGCCGGGACGGGGGGAGTATAAAACATGTACTTAGACTCTACTTAAATCACGTGCTCAAAAGAAACGTAACAAACTCGTCGGGAGGGAGGAGGGAGAATTAGATTTGTTTAAAACTCGTAATTTGTATACTTGTATTTATACCCAATAAATAAACCCTTCAAAAACTGAATAACAAAACCAACTAATAATCATGTAAAATCGATACTATACACATCCGATTTCGTGAAAGGGTGCCAACAACAGGTTCTTCCAACCGATTTCACGAAATCAAAAACCTATATAATCAGTTATAATATCTTCCTTTTTAAAATGAAAATTCAACACAAATTCCTCTCCATAAACCTCAGAAACTCCTCAAAATCAATCCTCCCATCTCCATCTTCATCCCCCAACGCAATCATTCTCCTGCAATTCTCGAGCTTCATCTTAATGAACCCATCTCTATCCTCGTCGAAGACGTCAAACGCCTCCTTCGCCTCCGCCAAGCTAGGGTTTTCCTCCTCAAACATCTCTAGGAGGTCGCCGCCGGCGAGCATGCCTAGGCTTCTGAGGACGACGGCGGAGTCTCCGGTGCTGAGGCTGCAGGTTTTCTGCGGCGGCTGCAGGGATTGATGGCAGATTGGGCCGGAGGGAGGAGAGGAGGGCGTGGATGTTTTGGCGGCGCAGAGGAGGAACTGGAGAACTCCGACGAGGAGGATGATGAACTGGATATCGGTGAGAGAGAGAAGGAGAGTGAATCTCTCCGCTGCGAAGTTTGCAGACATGGTTGGTGATCATGCATCATCTCAATTTGAAGATGATTTGAATTTTGAAGGTGATTTTTGATCGTGATGATGATGATGACTTGAGGAATTTGGATGTTGGGGTGATGCATGTATATGCAACATCAAACCAAGTAATTATGAATCTAACATCAGGTAAAAATTCGACAACCAGAAAAAGTGGCATGTACGGGGCAGAAAGATAGCTACCAAATTCTTTGCCCGTGTCTCAGCCCAAATTCTTCTCTCTGGTTGATGAGAAAAAATTTATGAATTATTAATGCAAAACAATAACAACTGAAATAATAATTAAGCAAGCAGTATACAGTCTCAACCTTCTATTAAATTTAAAAGCTGATTTCTAGACTATATATACATTCATCATTTGGGCGTAATGTCACATTAGATTATCTTTTTTTTTTCATACTCTTATCATAGCTCAGAGAACAAAACAGAAACCATTTGCTTCACTATGTTGAAGAGCGTTTTGGGGAAAATTATGATACTTATAATTCTTGTTAGTTTATCGGTTATATCTACTCAAAGCATCGATCGTACCTGTACCACCAAATGAGAATGAGTTGCAGTTATGAAAACATCGATTTGTAATAACTTCTGTGTGGTTTCAAGTGATATTCCAAAATGTCCTTTCCCTGCAGCATTTCAGAGTCCAAGTTTGAGAAGTTGCTAATGCATATATGGGAACTCTAAATATATACGCAACAATACATATGTGTATGCAATGAGATAAAAGACAGATGTACAGCAAGCAATTGGAATGACTAACCCTTCGACCGGGGTTGGAGTCGAGTTGCGCTTCCTATCATCCCACGAAGAATGGAGAGACCCCAAAATTAGGATATTGCCTTGCCACTTGAGCTGCTTCAATCTGATTTACACGGGCGAATAGCGAAGGATTGCAGTAAACTACTTCTATCTTGCTAATCATTTAGTTTTGAATAGAAAATAAATGTGCATACAGGTAGGTAACTCCTCAAGTTTAACTCCTGTTTGAGTGAGCTTTCTTCAAAATATCTCGTATCAGTTCCCTTGGTTTTGGAGGATATGAATCGACTTTTATGCATCCTGCTGCCTAACAATGAAGTAAGAGAAAGAGAAGTTAGACAAAGGGTTTAGTAAAACATTTGTTAAAAACTGTGTCTGCTGATAATCAATTTGGATGAAAATATTTGCCTCTGCAATTCAACAAAAATTTCAACTAAACTTCAATCTATCAGAAGAACAATTACTCAAGCATGTGTCCTTCCATTCTCCTTCAGAAAAAGAAAACAGTATAAAATGATCCAACTCGTAATATGACAACTAAAATCCTCCAACTAATCCAATTAGGATCTAAATAAAAGCCACAAACATACGATTCAATAGAGTTGAATGACGACTAACCTTTTCAAGAAGTAGTAGAGGATCCCATCATTTCATATATGAAGAAGCAACATATTTCGGTCTGTGCTCTTCAGGAACATGAGAGTCACGTGTCGAATTGTGTTCGTCTGCAAAAGCCACGGTTGAAGAACTACAATCAATCACTTGGATGAAGTCAGGACGACATTGCTCATGTTCCCACTCAATATCTCGTAATTTGTAGCAGTCTGAGAAGTAGAGTACTTGAAGACGAGAGAAGCCTCCAAGTTCCACTTTAAACTTCACAAGATCAGTTCCTCCAATTACAAGAACATGGAGTGTTTTGAACTGATTGTCTTTGACTACCCACTCTGATCCTCGAAAGGCATAGCTTCGCAATTTCAGCACTTGAAGATGTGGCAACGAACCAATGACACTCATATAGCTCCAGGGATATCCCGTGCCACTGAGATGCAACTTTATTAGACTTGATGGGAGCATTGGTAGAGGAGCAGGTAATGCGACGATCTCAGACCTCAAGACAGGATTCATAACCTCACATTTAAGTGAGGTCAGTTCGTGTAAGACATGAACATGGTTTAAACAATGGATGGCTTTCAAGTCATCATCATCACCAGGGTGCAATTCAACTAGAATTCCTAACTTTTTTAGATTAGGGATTCTTTCAAAAACCTCTTTTGTGCAGGTCTCAACGCCTATGAATTTAAGTGTGAGGAGGCTCTCCAAGGAAGCGCCACTGCTCGGATATGGCAGATTTCTCCCCACGACTTGGAGGCTTTTGAGTTGTTTCATATCCCATATCTCAATAGGCATATAATCAGACACTCCAGAGTGTCGGATATATGTATTTCTCTGGATAGTCAAGAATTGAAGATTCCAGAGTTTGGAGATGGAAGAGGGGAGCTTACCGTTATAAACGAGGGAAAGGAGCCTTAGGTAGACTAGTTGGAATACTAGTATGGGAAACTCGTAGAAACAGGCATGAAAAGCATCAAACACCTTAAGCAACCTCAAATTGAAACATATTGGTACTGGATATGGATGATAGGGACCGTAAAGTAGGAGAGAACGTGCACTGGAAGCACAAACATCTCCAACTTTATCAGACAGATTATTGATGGCAAATAGGATATTGTTGTGGAAGCTCAATCTACGTTGGGTATTCATATTCTTTTCTACATCGTCAAGAGTACTTAGAACATGAAAAAAGTTTCTCTTCATAGCTTCTCTTTTACAGAGGTGCCAGAAGCAAGACTGAAGGCGGCAATATTTTATTTGACGGCCTTTTTTGGTCACAAAATAATTCATACTGTTTTCACATATGATAACAACACTATGATCAAAAAGATCCCACAAATATATCTCGGAGCATTCTTCTATTGTTTGATTTTTATACGAAAGAAGAAAGCCTTCAGCAATCCACATGTCCAAAATTTTAGATGTACCGACCTCCCGACATTGAGGGTAAACTCCCATCTGTAGAAAACAAGGTTTCAACTGTTGAGGTAAGTATTCATAGCTCGGAAATAGTACCTCATATATTCGGTCATATGCAGTCATGAAAATGGAAGAATTCTTCTTCTTAGCTACACTCTCCCAGTGCTCCGTTGTCATCTCAGCTTGGAGCAGGAGGTCCGCAACTGTGACAATCATTAAAGGAAGGCCATCACATTCCTCGGCAATCTCCTTTCCAGCTTTCTCAAGTTCCGGAGGGCATGAATCTTCTTCTCCAAACACCCTTTGACGTAGAAGATCCCAACTTTCACCATCATCCAACAACTCAACCGTATGTACGCTTGCTTCAGCAGATCTAGCCACATGTAGTAACCTAGTAGTGAGCAAAACGAGAGTTGTTCCAAAAATGTTTGTTGGGAAAGACCTTTTGAAGTGATCCCAAACGTCTGTATCCCATACATCATCCAACACGACGAGACATCTCTTAGTGATCTCCAGTATTCCTTCACCTCCTTTACTACTAGGATCGAGTTGAACTAGAATATCCCGATTGAGTTTCTGCGGCTCCCACTTCCTCCCTATCGTCACCCATGCGCGACACTCAAAATCGAACTCATCGTCGGAGAAGATTTTCTTGGCAAGAGCTGTCTTTCCAATGCCTGCCATCCCGACAAGTGATATGACATCCAAGGAGCTTTTCATCTCCAGCTTACTTTTGATGCTCCATAATATAAAAGATGATCCAACCAACTTGCAATTATCTAGACCAGAATCAGTGGCTGATGAAACAACATCAATATCAACATCTTCGTCGGCAGAGAGATGATCTAATTCATACATGTATTCCACCTCGTACTCCTCCAACATTTTGGTAAAGGATTCAATATCATCTATTAGCTCATCCAGACGTACCTCTAGGGCAGTTCCGGCGCCGAGGATCTGAGATTGTGGAAATATCTGATTGTAGACATGAGAATCGAGTAAATCCTCGAATTTCCAGATCGCCTCCTTGATTCTCTCATCCAAAGCATTCACATTCTTCCTGCTGTAGCTCTTGCTGCGCTCATCTAACCGTTGCATAGTGCTTCGCAAGGACTTGGCCGCCTCGAATGCGAGTGGCAAGATTGGGGAAGAGAGAGAGATATGAGAGGAATTCGCAAGATCCCTAATTGTTGTAGATAGAGACACCAGTGCAGCGTAAGCCATCTCAAACAGAGGAAGCTAGCTAGAGCCTTAGAGGTAATGGTGATCAAATTGCAAGACAATCAATATCTTATTTCTTATCTCTAAAACATTAATTGAAGATGAAAACACGCTAAGCCTTCGAGTTTCCATAATGTTTCCATGATTTTCCCATTTTGGGAAGGGCCGAGATGAATGATTTTTGGTGGTTGACTGCTTTCTGAAGAGAAATCAGCTGCCATCACTCTGTTTTGAGGTGGGAAAGGAATCAAGCTCCACTAATTTAGTCACACAGAAGCTCGAATAACCAAATTACAAGGGATATAGATTTACCATTTCACTGCTAACTAAATCTTTAAGAACTGAAAATTGAAATCAAAGGATTAGAAATCAAGGATTACCTATCCTAATTGCAGTGGCTGTTGGGATTTGTGAGTAGGAACTGCGGCCAGCGACGAGCCTTCCCTTTCAAGCATTTCATCGAACACTTTTCCTGCAAAATACTTCAACACAGATATTTCTTCGAGGGCAGATCCGTTTCCAAACCACATGATTCGAATTTAATAAATTAAAAGAAATTCAAAATTATTGAAAAGGCCGGCTGTATGTATTTTTTTTTGGTTTCTTTTATTTAGTTGTTCTGTTAAATGGGCCTAATGTTATTTATTAACACAATGGCTTATCTTTTAAGGCCCATAGTTTAGGATTTGCCTTTATTTTTAAGAAGTAAATATTAAAATAACCATTTTAAAATAGTAAAAAAAAAAATTGGCCTGCCGATCAAAAAAAAAGTTGGCCTTTAAATGTTAAAAAAAAATGCCTCCTATATTCACGAATTTTACACATATTTCCACGAATTTGCATGTGTGAATTCGTGAAATGAAGTGTAAAATTACCATTTCATGAATTTGCATGCACAACTCGTAAAATGGAGTGTAAAAATACTATTTCACGAAAGTCAATTTGTGAAATGGTGGTCAATTCGTGAAATGGAAGACTATTTTTTATTTTATTTTTTAAATTAACAAAAAAAAAAATTATCTTTATTATCTTAGAATGATTATTTTTATACATTTCCTCTATTTTTAACTCAAATAGGTCGTATGATCGAGGCATATCATTGGTGCTAATTATGCATCTTTCCGTTGTTACTTTGAACTTATTTGCCTAATGCTAAGTTCGATTTTTGCGATATTGAAATGTTGGTTATTAGTGAAAGACATTATAAGTTAGAATGTCAAATTTGCAATTTCAAGATCGAGTGGTGCTAGTAAGCAAATACAGTAGAAACTCGATAAATTAATACTCGATTAATTAATAAACTCTCTAAGATAATAATTTTTGTCGGTCCCAACTCGGGGATAGGGTGCTAAATTAATAAACTCGCTAAAATTATAAGATAATACATTTTTGATAGTTTCA
>JAYJMF010010475.1:0-23060 GCA_036873715.1 Salvia sclarea
AACAAGTATAGGATTGATTAGGAATTGCTGCCCTAGGATCGTGTTCTTCATTTATTGTTTAAAACCCTTTTCTTATTCGTGTTATTTAATTTCTAATTCTCCTCCCAAAACTTATAGAAACTCGTCTAAGTAATAGTGAGACTTTGAATAAGATAGTTGCTATAGTTTCGGCATATTAATCCATGTGGACACGATCGATACTCGACTTACCCTATCACTATCACTATTTCGTGTAAGGAAATAGGCTGATCACCATCCCCAAAAGAAAAAAAAAAAACAGATGAGATCTTTTCCACAGGATGGGGTTTAGGCGGTTCTTACATGCCAAGAGGAATTTTTTCAAGTCGCTTCAGAGAAGGGGATCAAGCGTCGATAGGAGATCGAACTTAAGGGATTTTCCGGTGAAGGAGGGGGTTGACCGTTCACCTAGGAGCAGAGACGACATTGACCTCGAGGTAAATTCTTCTCTTCTTTTTGACCCGCAATTTTTGGAAGGCAGCAAGAATTGGGACTTGGGGAAAAAATTGGGTTTCTCTAATGTTCATGAAGACATCGTTTTAGCTATGCACTTGGGGGGGGGGGACCTAGGAGAATAATGGGGCATGCTTGGAGAAATCTACTACTGTTTAATTATGAAGATTATTTCATATAATATCAAGGGCCTTGGGAGTAAAATAAAAAAAAACAGAGATTAGAGAGAATTTTTATCGTTATCCGATCGATTTCTATTTTGTGCAAGAAACAAAGATGAAGGAAATTAGTGATTTGGATATCAAATGTTCGTGGGGGGCAGTTTCGATGGGGATGACAAACAGGAAAGCTGAGGGGCAGTCGGGAGGCATTCTGTCTCTGTGGAATCCTTCCAATTTTGTGAACGTCAGCACAGAGGAGAGTCCGGGGGTGGTTATTATCAGAGGAATTTGGTCTCCCGGAAACGTTGAATGTTTTTTTATGAATGTATATGCGCCCCAAAGCTTTGGAGAGAAAGTTAGATTGTGGGAATGTCTCTCGAGTGCAGTAGCTCAGAATAGGGATATTTGTGTGTGTATAGCAGGTGATTTTAATTCGGTCAGGAACGTTTCGGAGCGTATGTGGAGTGGGGAGCAACCCTCCTCCAGGGAGATGCTTGATTTTGATTCTTTTATTAAAATAATGAGCTTCTGGAATTACGCCTTCTGGACAGATTCTTAGTGAATTCCAAATGGTTATCCTGCTGGCCGGAATCAAAAGCCCGAGGCCTTCCGAGATCGATTTCTGATCATTGTTCGATATTGTTGGAGATCAAGTACGTTTACTGGGGACCAAAACCTATTAGCTTTATCAACGGTTGGGCGAAGCACCATAAGTTCTTGGATTGTGTTAAATCCTCCTAGAAGAAGAATGGCATATCGGGGTGGGGGTGTTATGATTTCAAGGAAAAACTTAAATGTCTTAAGGATGATCTTAAGAAGTGGAATAAATCCAGCTTTAGCCACATATTCAAGAGAACATTGCAAATCTGAAAGATGAGATTATCTCCTGGGATGCAATTGACGACATACCCGGACTTGATGAGCAGGACATTATTAAAATAAATGAAGCTACGGCCAAACTTCTTCTCCAAACAGGAAATTGGATCAGTCTCTTGTCTAAAAAATCTTGTCTTTGGTGGCTTAAGGATGGAGACCTCAATTAAGCCCTATTCCATAAAGCCATCGCTATGAGGCGTTTTAAAAATGGCATCTCGGGGCTCCTTATCAATGGCAAATGGACCGACGACCCTAGCGAAGTGAAAAGAGAAGTTAAGGTTTTTTTTTAAGCCCAATTCAAAAGAAGATCGAAATCCAGTGTTTGCCTCCCGGAAGACTTCATCAAGGCAAAAATCCCAGATGAGATTCGTGATTGGCTTGATTCCCCTTTCACCGAGGATGAGATTAAGGAGGCGGTGTGGAGTTGTGGCGGAGATAAAAGTCCCGGGCCTGATGGTTTTAATTTCCAGTTTATAAAAGGCTGTTGGGACATCATAAAGGAAGATCCGTGCAGAGCTTTTTTTGAATTCCATGATAATGGGCGACTTCCGAGAGGTTGCAATTCGTCTTTCATTGTCCTCATACCTAAGAAGAGTGCCGTCTCAGAGCTTCATGATTTTAGTCCGATCTCTCTTATTGGCTGCCTATATAAAGTCATCGCCAAGATTCTTTCTCTCCGAATGAAGAAGGTGATGAGGTTCGTCATCTCTGAATGTCAAAGCGCGTTGTGTGGAAGATAGGTTCATTCTTGACGGAGCTATCATCCTCAATGAGATCATTGAAGAGGTTAAAAAGAAAAAGAAAGGATGTATGCTCTTCAAAGTTGATTTCGCAAAGGCGTATGATAAGGTGGATTGGGGATTCTTGGACAAAATGCTTGAAGAAATGAATTTCAGCCCTACCTGGAGGAGATGGATCTCCGAGTGTTTGAGATCGGTTTTCTCCAACGTGATTGTTAATGGGAGCCCTTCCGGAGAATTCCTTTTGGAAAGAGGTTTGCGCCAAGGAGACCCGCTTTCCCCTTTCCTATTTCTGGTGGCTGCCGAGGGCTTACATCTCCTCGTGGAGAGAGCTGTTCAGAACGGGCTTCTGGAACCGATGCGCATCGGCGAAAGTGAGTTTCCTATTTCTCATCTCCAATACGGGGACGATACAATGCTTGTGGCCCCGGATAAACAAGAAATTCCTGGGCGTTTAGATGTATTTTAAAACTCGTTGAAGTCATTTTCGGTCTTTCGGTCAACTTTCACAAGAGCTGCGTGATGGGAGTCGGGAATTCCACGGACCCTAGTGCCGTGTTGGCTGAGATTCTGAAATGTCAAGCTGGTAGTCTCCCCACTAAATATCTGGGTCCTGGGAGTCAGCATTGGAGCCCGACTCGGGTATTATTGATTGGTCTTATCTGACTTTGAAAGTTAAGAAGAAGATCAGTGATTGGGAGAAACGCAAAATCTCTTTTGGCGGGAGACTGACTCTGGTTCGATCGGTGCTTTCGGCTATTCCCATCTACCATTTTTCTTTCTCTATTATCCATAAAGCTGTTATTTCTAATATCAAATCCGTGATTTGTAATTTCCTGTGGGGGGTGGGGGTGAGGCGAAGAAGATCGCTTGGGTGAGATGGGAGCAGATTTGCAAGGATATTAAAATTAGGGTTTGGGGTCAAAAATCTGGAGTGGTTTAATCATGCACTTATTGGTAAATGGGTCTGGCGATTTTTTACTGAGAAAGAGACTCTTTGGGCGAAGGTGGTGAGAGCTAGACATGGTGAGTTGTTTTGGGATGAGGAGGGGTTTAGACTAGAAGGTAATAGGGCTTCGCAGATGGGTTAGTGGGGCAAGGTTGTGGGGTTGAGCAGGGGGGGTGAGGGGCTGGGTTTTAGACAAAATCTCGCAATTTCGATGGGCGAAGGAGAGAGTGTGTTGTTTTGGCATCACATTTGGGTTGGGGAGTCTAGCCTTAAGTCCTCGTTCTCTAGGTTATATAGGCTGTCCTTGAGTCAAGGGGATTTGGTCAAAAATATGGGGAGTTGGGTTCAGCCCAGGATACGTGGGTCTGGGAATTGGCTTGGAGGAGAGAATCGCTAGATCGGGAAAATGATCAAGTATATGCTTTATATTCATTGCTCAATAACTTCTCTTTGACAGCAGGGGCGGCTGACACATGGAGATGGAACGCCTCTTCCAACGGAACATACTCAACAAAATTAGCTTATGAAGTGTTGAGACAGGCGGATCAGAGGGCGACTAGCTCTGAGGTAGACTCCACGTTGGCTGTAATCTGGAAGGCTTCGACACCGATCAAAGCAATTACTACGGTATGGAGAGTTATGAAAGGAAAGATGGCAACATGTGATAATTTGGCAAGGCGAAATATCATCATCTCTAGCGAGAAGGCGAAATGTGTGGCGTGCAAGAGGATAATGGAGACGACGGATCAATTCTTCTTCGCGTGCTCTGAGACGATGGAAATCTGGAAACAATTGCTGAAATGGTTGGTAACGCAGGCGGCTTTGATGGTCAACGCTAGAGAGCATTTCCTTCATTTTATTTTTACTAACCTGGGGAAGAAGCAGGATAGAAAATTCATAACCGGGATTTGGTGTGTTGTGATATGGAACTTGTGAAAATGGAGAAATGATGTCAAGTTCAATAGTTTTGAATGAGATTGCGTTAAGGTCATTGCGGAAATCAAAACTAGATTATGGGAGTGGAAAACGACTTTCGGAATTCAAGTCACTCCAACCGACTTTGGGAGATGTTCTGCGTAGCCGAGCTACCAAGTAGCAGATCTTGATGGTGTAGCGTGTGGCTGTGAATCTGTTATTTTTTTGCTTCTTTTCCCTCTTGTCTTTCCTCTTCTCTGTTTCAGCTTTCTTGTACTTGTTTTCTTGGGTACTTCTGGTACATCTTGGCAATGAATTTGCATTTTCTCAGGGGGAAAAAAAAATATCCCACATGCATCCTAATTCCTACATGGAGAATGCTAGTTACAACATGCAGAAGCATTGCCAAAGCTACTTAGAATTAAAATGAATAGTGAAATGTAAGCCGACTTTTAGTTAAAACGTAATTTGTTGTTATTTCTGTTAATTTTTAGATGTGGTCAAAATAAGTGACTTATTAAGTCTAAATAGTACTCTCTCTGTCCCATTCTTCTTGTCCTCTTTCTTTTGGGCACGGAGATTAAGAAAGTGGAGTTGATGAGTGTGAGAGAGTAGAGTACACATGTCGTCCACATATTTTTTGTGTAATTTTTTGCCAAACAAGAAAATGAGACAAGAAGAATGGGACGGTCCAATAAAAAAAAACGGGACAAGAAGAATGGGACGGGGAGTCATTTGATGTTACCTACCTACTACCTTAGTTAATGTGGATCGATTTTTAATTCAACTAAACTTCCAAACTTTTCTAACAAATTATAATTAGTTATATATGTAATACTCCCGTGCAATTTAAGTTTTACTATAGTGGCAAAATTTGTATCCATTTGCAAAAATTATGATTGAAACTGACCATTTTGGAACAATCAAGTAAAGTTACAAACGTCTGTTGTAGAATGTAGAGATTCGATCTTCTTTATACTGTTTTAGAGTAATTAGCCAATATATATAGTCTGAAAGTTATATCTTAATTAGCCAATTTACAACTACTCCTTATGAGCTATTGGAGATTCATTAAGTTGGTGATGTTCGAATAAAATATTCCCATTGTTCATTTTAATTAGCACCATTCTCTTTATTTTCCTAAAACATTGAACTTTGATTTCTATGAGATGGGTATCGCGTTCCTCAGTAATTACTAATATTATACTTACATGAGTTGGAAAAGAAAATTAAATGACCTTCAAGTATATTAAATAATTAATATGTACAAACAGAATATAATCAGAAAGCGATAATTACTCTTTTTAGATTGGTATAGTACCATTATTATTAAGATTAAAACAAACGACCAATTACTTGGCATTTCCAATATACATCGGTGAGCCATGTCAAAAAAATTGGATGTTGGAAAATGGCCTAGCCTATATATATGACATAGTATTTTTTTAATCCAAAATACGGGATAATCTTATTAAAGTGAACATGATTTGTAATTTAAAGTATTTTTTACTCTCTAAAAAAACAATAAACTTGTTTGGCGGAATGAAATAATGATTTTTGGCTCATTGAATCAAGAATGTCATTTAAAACACATTATTCTGATCTACGAGTAACAAACTTAGGTACACGCGTATAATAGACACTATCAGTCTACAACTATAAACCACACACGTTGCACACCAAATTTAGCTAAACAAAATCAACATGTTTGATTTTCTTGGCTTGCAACAGCTGAATGTGGATTAATACTAATTAAAGCAGAAAATGATATAGTCATAGCTCTTCCATAAATTGCTACTATTTTGGTGGAAATTAAATCAAGAAACCCCACAAAATTTAAGGTTTGGGACCAGAACTAGAGATATGGTTACCTGCCGCGTATCACCTCATAGTACAAGCGTGTGTGTCTCTATTATTAATTCGTGCTTTTATTAACGAAATCAAATTATAAAATCAATTACTATGATATATAAAGTTAAATAAAATTTGAGCTAGCTGAATTGAAGTCTAAAAGAATTTTTAATGTGTAATATATTGGCTCACCATACACTATGCGGAGGAGATCCTCTGTCCAACAATTTAATTTCTTTGTCTCACAATGTCTCATTATTAATTTAATAATTGTAATAATATTTATTAGTACATAATAAATTTTTATTATTATATAGAGTACCATAATTAACATTTATTATAGAAAATAAAATTCACACACCAACTAAAATAATATTTTAAAGTAAGAAATATTAAAATTAAATATAAAAAGTTAATCATAAATTCTAACATGAATTGATGAACCCTTTAATTAATAATCTTTAAATTATAGTACTACTAAAAGATGATGGATTAAAATCGAAAACAATTAAAATATTAGAAAAAAAATAAAAATGAGATACCAAAAATAAGATAGAGGATCTCATGTGTAGTATCTAATCCTTTTAATTTGAACATATTAATGATCAAGGCCTTTGAAACCACTAAATTAAGTCTACAAATACTTCACACACATATATAATACTATATATTTCACATATTTAACATGTAATTAATTAAAGGATTTAATTCGTGGCTCTATGAAAAATTAGTCATCGCATATTCACATACATTATGTCACTGTAAACATGTTAGTATTTTTCAACGTTTTTGTGTTTACAAAAATGATGATAATAATAAATCGATGATTCATATAGGAATTTTAAAAAGTCTCAAAACTTTTGCGAAAATAGTCCAACAGTTACCTAATTTAGGGATGATGTCTTTTGACATTCTTAGCTGAATTTTGAAGATTGAATGTATAGAGTCAAATAAATTCACGTTTAATTGTGCCTTTGTGGTTACATAAGAAATGTGTGATAAGTTATGTGTCAAAGAATTTAACTTCAAGAATGCCGCCTCTCGATCGCACTCGCACATTCAAAATGTTTTTATTTTATCAATAAAAAAGAAAAAGCGAAATTCATTCCGAATTAGGAATCTCCCCATTTACTATTTACGTTTTTCTTAATTTGGAGGTGGGTGGGAAGTTTCATTCATGTCAATAAGTCTTCCCCTCTTGGAACTTTCTCATGCTGCAATAAATCCAACTCTATAAATATATGTGTGCTCATTCTTCACTCCATCAACTCACTACTCTCAATTATTCAACATCTTCTCATAACTTCAACTTTCATTCTTTCAATTCTTTTATTTTTTTTTCTGATTCTTTCAGACATATATATTTTTTTCATCTGAGAAATATTTCTGCTACCAAACTCAAATATTTTTTCTGCAAAAATGGAGTTAAAGTCAAGAAACCAAGGCCAAATTCTCTCCAAGATTGCAACCAACGACGGGCATGGCGAAAACTCGCCTTACTTCGATGGATGGAAGGCATACGACAGTGATCCTTACCATCCCACCCAAAACCCTCATGGAGTTATTCAAATGGGACTTGCAGAAAATCAGGTATAAATCATTCAAAAATATTAACCACATGTGTATATTTTTGTTCTATCAAATAAATTCTCATTAAATTCGATTTTCTGCAGCTTTGCTTTGATCTAATCCAAGAATGGGTCAGAACCAACCCAAAGGCCTCCATTTGCACAGCAGAAGGAGCTGCCGATTTCAAAGACATCGCCATTTTTCAAGATTATCACGGCTTGCCACAGTTTAGAAATGTATGAACTCCACTTCTAATTTTGTCACCTCATATCCAAATAAAAAATCGAATTCTCACCCTTGCTAAAAAAAATTCACAGGCTGTTGCAAGATTCATGGAGAAAGTGAGAGGAAACAGAGTCCGGTTCGACCCCGACCGCATCGTGATGAGCGGCGGCGCCACCGGAGCTCAGGAAACACTCGCCTTCTGCGTGGCCAATCCCGGCGAGGCTCTCTTAGTCCCAACACCATATTATCCAGGGTCAGTCTTCATATATTATTCTCAATTTTATTTTATCCAAATATTGGAGTTATTTTCCAACTTTATGAATTATTAATCCAGATCCATCCTACGACAGCGACTTCTTAGTCTTTTAGTTAATAAAATCTAACTCAAATATACCACATCCATGTATATTCCAAGAACCACACCTTTGCTTTATTCAAATCTTTAATTTCCTAAAGTCCAACAACATTTTCTAACAAAGTCAATGATGAAAATGTTGCAGAAACGACAGAGATCTGACGTGGCGCACGGGTGTAAAACTAGTACCAGTCGTCTGCGAGAGCAGCAACGGCTTCCAAATCACACGCAGCGCGCTCGAAACAGCATACCAGAAAGCTCACGACTCCAACATCACAGTCAAAGGATTGCTCCTCAACAACCCCTCGAATCCACTCGGCACAGTTCTCGACCGCGAAACTCTACAGGAATCGCTCAATTTCACCGCCGAGAAGAATATCCACTTAATCTGCGACGAGATCTACTCCGCCACCGTCTTCGGCCGGCCGGGATTCGTCAGCATCGCGGAGGTGGTGGAGGAAACCCCTAATTGCAACCTAGATCTGATCCACATCGTATACAGCCTGTCGAAGGATCTCGGATTCCCGGGGTTCCGCGTCGGAATTGTCTACTCGTACAACGACGCCGTCGTCGCCTGCGCGAGGAAGATGTCGAGCTTCGGGCTGGTGTCGACGCAGACGCAGCGATTGATCGCGGAGATGCTGTCGGATGAGGAATTCGTGGACGAATTTATGGCGGAGAGCGCGAGGAGATTGGGGGAGAGGCACGCGGAGATGTGCGAGAAATTAGGGCAAGTAGGGATCGGGAATTTGGGGGGGAACGCGGGGCTGTTCTGCTGGATGGATCTGCGGCGGCTGCTGAAGGCGGCTACGTACGAGGCGGAGCTGGAGCTGTGGCGGCTGATTATCGGCGAGGTGAAGCTGAACGTGTCGCCGGGGGCGGCGTTCCACTGCTCGGAGCCGGGGTGGTTCCGTGTCTGCTTCGCGAATATGGATGATGAGACGATGGGGGTGGCGATGGGAAGGATTAGGGAGTTCGTGGTGAGGAAGCGGGAGGAGGAGGCGGCGGCGGTGGCGAGGAAGCAGCGCAGCAGGAGAGAGCTGGAGATCAGCTTGTCGTTCAGGCGGCGGAGGGATGAGATCGTGATGGCGCCGCACATGATGTCGCCGCACTCGCCCATGGCGTCGCCGCTTGTGCGAGCCAGGACTTGATCAAGTTTTTTCGCTTTTGTTTATTTCTCGGTTTAATTAGAGTTGTTTTCGTGTTGTGAATTGTGATAGTTTAATTCACGGCAGCATGTAAAACTTGATTAACCGTGCTGACTGTGTTTTTATTTTTTTTAATGACAGTATAATGTAATGTTTATGAGCTAAATTATTGAAAAGCTCGACTTCCAAATCATTACATAAAGTGATATAGTAGTATTATATGTAAAAGATCATCACATTTTATATAACATTCGAACAACTATATGTTTTTCTTGAACAATGTGTTTTTGGTCTCTCTTCATTACATAATTGGTTTTGGAAGCCTGCTAATTAAGAATATATATATTAATAATATTATCTAAAATATATGTACAGTATATAGTACCTACACAAGTAACACAACACAAGTTATTGAATTCGTGAAATAGGTAGATATATTGGGTTTGACTTTTATGCTCAGGCTTATGATGGCCTTCGGAACTCGAGTCTTAATCTCTAATAGAAATCGAATTATGTGTTGCATCTTATATTCAACTTAGATTTTGACTTCTAATTAAAGATTACATAATTTTGGAGTGGCTTTAGACAAAGACTTTGTCTCGAAGATAAAGGAGTTAGAGACAATTGGGAGTGGGTGTTGAGTCGTAGGAGGCATTTGTTTTGAGTGGAAAAACAGATTTTTCTTGTTTATTATCCTCTAATGATAGATTAGACCATCTCAAAATAAAGAGAGGACTTAATTAATTTTATTAAAGTAATTATGATTTTGGTTTTGGATTTTAAATTTACTTCATTGCTTCTTTAGTTTGGAAAACAGAATTCATAATTAACTATCACTTTGTCTCGAGTTATTTTAATTTTCCTTTTGTTGAATATTATTAGTTGTGTATGAGTTGCATCATGATACGTATTTGAATATATTTTCATTTACTTAAAAGAGGGATGGTCAGCATTTAATCATTATCACCACTTTTTATGAGGAGACACATTGTTTGAGCGTCCCTAAAAGGATTTACACAGGGTTAATTTGGTGAAATAAACAAGCTAGGTTTAAACTAAAAAACCATATAAACTGATCAATACTTTTTTAAAAAGTTCAAATTTGATTTTGCAAACAATAAATCAGTTTGTTGAATTCTTGAATCAAGAAAGTGAGTCAATGTGTAATCAACCATTGACCATATAGGTTGGAAGTTGGAAGTTGGAAGCGAAGCACACATATAATTCATTCAATATATTGAAGCATGGATGATGGATATATGCATACGTCAATTTCAATTTAGCCCCCTCAATTATTGATGTAGGGAGGAATTCTAGCTACAGCCCTACAACCTAGGACTCTACATCAATAATTCAAGCCACAACAAATCAACGCCATGCTTTAATATTAATATAATAACGCATATATCTTCAGCTAAAACAATGGAGACCAAAGTTCCATGTATTATATATGGCGATCTCGTGCAGCTTTTCTTTGGGAGGCCAAGGTTCGATATTTGAAATTTTGAAGAAATTGGATATATATATATATATAGAGAGAGAGACAATGGGTCTCATATCCTTTATATTAAGATGGAGTTTATGAGGCCATAATCTATTTCTTTTGAGGAAAATAGGAGATTCTAGGCCATACTCTATTTCAAACCCATTCGCCTATTATATTCCTCATATATAATATAGATAGTCATAAAATCGGACTTTTTTGAGGGAACATAAAATTGGATTTTATAACCTTGAGAAAACATGTTTCCACAAAATTAAAGATTACTACAAATCGAAATTTTTCCTCGTAAGATTATTTAAGTCCTAGTTCACACTAAGCAGCAACTAGTCAAATGGAGTAAATAATGAAACGTACTTACGCCATAATTTGACTTTAATAAGAGGTTTTTATTTCCTTCTCTCTCTCTCTCTTTTTACTTTTTATAGTAACATAACTTTTGTAACTCGTGAGAGTTCGTGCAACCTCATGGTCTTGGTCAATAAACCATGATGCCGTTGACTAGAGGACTTTCCTATCGTCGATTAATTTGACCAGCTTAAGTCAGAGAATAAGTTTTCGAGATATTATTTGTTTGATTTGTTTATACATAATATTTTATTTGTGCCTTTAGACTTTACCCCGTTCCGTTAGAATATATTTAGGGAATTAATTTTATTTAAGAATTACCTTAAATCTAGAAGATCATACCACTTTAAATATAAAAACATAAATTAATTTCTTAATAACAGTATTGAAAAAATAGGTAAAAAATCTAATGGCACGACAGGAGTTTGGTTGAATAATCGATAACATAGCTACTACAACGACCAGTTCAAGATCTATTACAATTTAAGTATTTCATTATTCATATAGAGATATATATGCAATCTATATATGCTAAGAAAATATAAATATTCTTTATCAAGTGTTAGTATTCCAAATATTACATTATAGAAACAGAATTACTGTACGTGGAGATTCTGAAGAAAGGAATCTTGTTATTATGAAATTTGTCATTTTGATTCTTTCATTCACAACGATTCTACAGAGAATTCGTTTAGCAGCCTCATCTCTGTTAGAGTAAATTGAGCTAGATATTTGTTTAGGGACATTATTTATTTTTCATAATGCCATCTCTTTACAACACTAGAATCGCCTTTTCTAATTTATACAAAAGTTGAAAACTTCTCAAGCTGTAATGCACTTTAGACTACACAACGAGACCTTGTTTATTTTCTTCAATAATCGTGTAGTCTACAATAAATGTTCAACCTATGTCCAAGAATTGTTTTGGATTTGAGTGATTAATTGAATGGAGTTACCTTGTTATATGGAGTATATAACTTATTGAGTCCCATCTTATAAATGCATAATTTTCAAAAATTTATTATATTAAAATATTCAATTCATTAAAAATCAACGCATCAAATTATAAGTACTCAAAATAAACAAGTGGGACTCCGGAGTAAATTATAATGGACGTATTCAATTGCAGAAGTGAAGTGATTTATTTGGGCCAAATATAGTTATGGGCCTTATACGGCCCACCTAATTACTTAGTGAGCTAATTTAAAATAGTCAGTTTTACAACGCTTGGGCCACGGGGGCAAATCGAGAAATAGATTTAATTATTCGAGTTTATTTCATAATCAATTCGAATATGCAAAACTTGTTTTTTCCAAGATATATCCCTATTTTTCCTCTCGAGGACACTAGTCACTAATCAAATTATGTAGTAGGGTGTCGGCGACCTATAAGATATTAATAAAATTTAGAATTTAAAGTCTTTTAATCAATTAATAATCACAAACACTTCCACTTAATAAATTTATGACGGATCGTGAAGATGAGGCAGAACTTTTGCCCGACGATGTTTGTGACATCCTGCGCATGGCTAGGGAGAATTTCCTATGTGGTGTTCATCACATGTATCGTTCGGCTAATACTGTTGCCCATTGTCTCGCTATTCGAGCGGCTAGTAGTTCTTGGTCTTGTTGTTGGACCGATGATTTTCCCTTGTGGTTGAGGGATTCTGTTCTTGAGGATATCTCATAATATTATTTGCCTCTTGCTTCAAAAAAATAAAAAATAAATAGCCACCTTTAAAAGTATCTCACCTATATTTTGTATATCTTTGTTTTCTAAATTATAGATTTCTACTTTTTGTTCTCCAGTTTAATTTATTTTGGAGTAAGCCACCCATTCTCTATCTCGTAATTGGGATTTTCGATGTCTTGTTCGGGCTTTTAATTTTTAAGAAACTTGTAGTGGTCAAAAAAATGTTTAATTAATTTGGGCCCAATAAGCTTCTCTAGTAGTAATACATTAATAACTGGTCCAACTAGAAGGGCAAAAATGGACTTGTTGATGTGTAATTCGAAGCCCACACTCAGGTCTAGGAATGCCCACCAACTTACCCAACCTAAGAAGCTAGAGAAAGAGTCAAAAGGCTATCAACTTGGGGAGCATACTAGATTGTTACATGATTATTCGGGATTGAATTGGTCTGAGATTATCAATTAATTTTGTTATGGAAGGAGATCAAGACTCATAAGACAAAACTAACCCTACGAGATTGTCCCAACATTAAGTATCTAGTCATTTTGAACGTATCAGAAGACTAATCTTATCTAATCCATCAAATAGAACACTCCATGAAATCAAGAACTTATGAACATTATGAACATTTCTCTCTCATTCATTCCTTGATCATTAGAGCTAGTCAGACATACCAACTCGAGAAATGTACATTAGTCGATTCTTTTGAAATTTGAAATTATATTATACTCTTATATTGTGCTTCAAATCCATGTGTTTGGGGATAATATAACCAGTAGATATGATAATTCCCATGTCAATTTAGATGTCTTCTCTTTGTAATGGGGACAAGGAATGAGGTCTTTAATTATTTGAGAATTCTCAGAACTTGAGTGATCGAACGACTTTCTCAAAGCTTGCCCGAAAGTTGGGGCAAACATAATATTCCGACCCTACTAGATTTAGATTGAGATTGAGATTGAGAACTTAAGTATCTATTAAAAAAATTCCACTATCACTTCCAAAACCAACTTTTGTCTGATTAATTACGTTGAAAAAATTGATTAAACTTAATTGGAAATCAATACTTCTCTTTTCATCGATTACGGAGTAAACGACTTGAAATTTCAGACTTAAATATTTTCTAATTTTCTCGGCCGCCGGTGAAATTCTCCATCTTCCGACTCGATTAAAATCATTGATTTTGATGTCATCCTTCTCCATCAGTTGCCACGCATAGTTTCAGACCTTCAATTTTTAAGTTGTTCTTTCTTTCTAGAAGAAACATCAAAACAAGTATTTTTGAAAAGTTAGGGGCAGTTTAGATCTAAATAGTAACAACTAAAAGTACCTATGAAATTAATTTTATGTTTGATTTCTGCGACTTTTTGCTAAAAGTAATTATTTATTTCTTAGAAGACCAAATATGACTATTACGTTCTAGATTACATTCTTTCAACACATATACATATCTAGAGAATGGTTCTTGTAAAAACTTCTATAATATTAGTATAAACTATGAAACCATGGAAATATCTGCTTCAAAAAAATGATGAAATTTTGCTATTCGTGAAAATCGAACCCATTTGTACAAATTCATCAAGTAAGATTACAAATTCACATTAGATCTTTATGATCTATCGACTAAAAATAATTTATATTTTATACTATATTGAGATTAGTTGATTCAATTCCTACACATGTATTAATATACTTGGCCCTTATGTCATTTTTTTTTTGTCCCACTGCACTTGGCTCATCCCAAAAAAAACAAAAAATTGTAATACACAAAATACAAAAAAGTTGGTGGATTCTTAATATTTTATACCTCAGTACTAGATAGGCAAAAATTCATAAGAGATAATAAACTTGTATAGCAGTAACAGATCAACTCAAAGAACAATGTATATTATATATATACAAATATTGCAAAAGGAAAAATCGAAAACATCTCAAAACCAATCAAAAATCGAAAAACAAAACCCTCCAGTAAAAGGAAAAATTAGTTAGTGTAGAGATTGATTTCCCCCCCAAAAAAAAAAGCACAATTTGTTGTGTGGTCAAGAAATAACACAGGAATTAGGATTTTCATCCATGCTGTAAACATGGTAGCATTGGGTGTTGTTTGGATAATAATGATTTTTATAGAGCTGCAAAAGCTCCTCCACTTTCTGAGGCTCTGTTTTCTTGGGCTCTTCCTTTTTGGGGTCTTCCTTCTTCTTCTCCTCCTCCTTCGCGGGCCCCACTGTCACCAGCTCTGCGTGGCAATATTTCTTCAATTTTTCCACTATTTTTACCGGATCAACTGCTCCTACTACTGTCAATTTCTTCTCTTTCATGTCCATAGACAAAGATTCTATCCCTGCCAAAACAAAACAAAAATTAATTACATGGATTTTAGAAAATACTACTAAAAAAAATGAACAAATAAAATTAAATGAAAATATAAAATACAAGCTTATACTAATAATTATAATAAAACATCTAAGATTGTTTGATGGGTAAAAAATTATGACAAAATTTTGAAAAGGGTGGAGATTTTTTACCTGTGAGAGAAGAAACTGCTTTGAGGGCCTTCTTCTTTGCCTTTTCATCATGAACTCCTAGTCTCAGCACCACTTTCTGCAGGGGGGAAAAGGGACCATAAAATTATTAATTTATAGGAAGAAAACAACAAGAATTATGATTCTCGGGAACAGTAACTAAAAAGTTTGGAGAAACACAAAAGTAGAAAATTATCAAACTTTTGGCACTATTTCAGATGTTGGTAAGTGCAATCGTACAAACAAGATTCTACTTGTGACATCATGAAATTTATGTTGGTGTCGAAAGGAAAACAAGAGTTATAGGAAATTGTATTAAAATACATATGTGCATCAATATTACTTTGAGTGAAAATAAGCAAATTGACAGCTCGAAACAAAGAAATAGGATTGATCGAATTTTTACCTTCGACATCGAGAATTCTTGATATGGACTTGAGAGATGATTAGGAATTAGAATGAAAATTTCAGAGAAATGAAGGTTGATGTATATGTTTAATTATAATACATAACGCAAATGATGATGTTTATATAGTAGTTGTGATTGTGAAGAGGAGAAATCATATAGGAAGAGAGAAGGTGAGAGGGAAATTCCTTGCTAGAAAAGGAGAGTGGAAGTAGTCGTTACACAAATATATAAGACAAGTCAACTTAGGCTGTATCAATTAATCAAGAGACCACAAAATTCCACTCGTTAAAACAAGGAATTTAGTTTCTTACTAGTTTAGTTTTCGTATTTATTAAGATGTCTTAACATTTATATATATAATAGTATTTTCATGAACTTAATATATATATATATATATTAAGTTCTAGTGGCTCATAAGCTTGCATGTTTTGCAGCCAATAAGTAAAAGATAGATTTAAGTGGAAACATGGCTTTTCACTTTAGTTGTGAGATATATTAAATTTCATGAGATTTGAATTGATTAAGAAATAGACAAATAGGCCATTTAACACACAAAAAAAATGGATCCGATAAGAATAGTGGGAAAATTGAAGAAACATTTATATGATATTATGTAAATGAATGATGATTCTAGGAGATACAATTTTTTCAGTTCTTTCGTCCAATAAAATTGATTTTTTAACGGATAGGATAGAACTATTAACATCAATAATCAATATGTATCAATTTATACCCTTCAGAAAAAATATGTATTAATTTTATTTGTATTACTTTAAAAATAAAATTGTGAAAAAGTTTAAATATTAGAGTATATACTGTTATTCTCATCTATTAATATACAAACAAAAGAGGTTCTAAATACACGTAGAAAAAAAATACACTTTACATGTGCATGTGTTGACCTAATAGTAGAGTGGTTAACATTTTATGTCAAAAATTTCGAGTTCGAATATTAGAGATGTGACCTTTAGACTATACAAAAGAGTATACTTTGCATTTTAACTTTTCAATATGTTAATTTTGAGTTTATTTGCAACACGCTATCTCAAAAAACAATTAGCTAGCTCTTTTATTTAATCCCAAAAGCTCATGCATTAACCATCTTCTAATAAATGGCAACGATGGAGTCCACGCTCTAGTCTACTAGTAGTCTACCCTCGTATTCATATATAATTTTTTCTTTTGTCATATATGATTAATAATATCTTAAATTGTTAATTATGGAGTGTTATTTTTATTTGACTAACAATAAGATAAATCAAATGGTGACGTCATAGGGTACAACTCAACGACTCATATCATATATATGATGTCATACTTTGACCAACTGATTTGTTTCGTTGTGCAACAAATAAACATTCTACAGCTAGTCTTTTATTTTTTATTTGACGTGTGAAAGAGTTTTTTCTAACCAATACACCAAATATATATACTGGTTTCGAGTTCACATATGGTATCACTAGAGTAGAACCCACCCCTGTATATAATTATATTATAGATTAGTAATAAAATCGTTTATTAGTTCACCTGTAAGAGATTAATTTAATAAGAAATTGTTCAGATATACAGTTCAATCTTTTTGTCAGAGGCTATTATCATTAACTTATTTTGTGACAATAACTCAATAAACCATAGCTTAACTGCCAATTATTCGCTAAGCTAAAGTTTTCGACTCAAATTTTCAAAAGAATAAATTGGGGATACTAATACATTATTCAATACAAGTAACAAACTCAAAATTAATTAAAAGTATGTTTATTATACTTTGAATTTATTATATTTTTTACATGTTACTACATATATTATTTTAAACATAGGAATTAAAATATAATTATTTATCATAAACTGCTGGTTTTTCGATTTTGATTCTACAATGATATTTATGGAACATAAGTTACTTGCAATGATAGTAATTATCGAAGGATATTTAGATTTTGATTCTATAGTAATATTTGTACAACATAAGTTACTTAAAATGATAATAATCGATTATCTTGTTGCACAATATTCCTTCCAATAGATATTTAAAGTGCATGTGATGGTGGTTCTAATATTTTAATAGAACAATGCATTAAAAAAGATAATTGGTGACAAAATATATAATTTGCCTAATATATCGTTGTTACATATAATTTTAAGCTCAATTATGTAAATTACCAATTACCTATTCATATAAAAATTACAATTACCTATTCATCTTTAAACTTAACCATGTAAGATACTTATATTCATATAAGAATAAGAACATAATTAAATTTAAAATATAAAATTGTATAAAAAATGAGCAAATAATTGATAAAAATTACCAATATTCGAACTAATTGTATAAAGTACTAAAGTAGAAAATGGGAGCAACTAATTTTTACGCATAACAATCGCCCCACTCTTCGAGTTAATTGTAATTCTAAATAATTCAATTTAATTTATTTTCTATATATTATAAGTCATTATTTTTAAAGGAACTACAGTTATGTCATCCAAATGAAATTGGATATTGAATTTTAGTTATAGTATATATGTGATGTTTTCTTCTATAAATTACAACTAATGATGTATATCAACAAAGAAGAATGTTACACATGCGAAAGAAACGTAAATCAATTTGAATATTGAATAGGTACTCTAACGTAAAAGAAGCATCTGACCATATAGAGCAAAACATACAACATAATTTTATGGAATTCAAAGGCGTGGAATCAAAAAGCTGAATAAGAATTCAGTAAGAACAATTCGTATTTTCTAATATAGATTTATAAATAAGTGTCTACTTGAAAAAACACGAAGATGTTGACTAAATTAGTTGGCTTTAGTTAGATAACTAATTAGAAGAACATATGTAGAGAGAGTTGGAAGAGTAAAATCATAGTTTGGTATATGATAAATAAGATGGAGCTGCTAATAAATTAATGACTAAGGTAACACGTGTGACAATATCGATCAAAATATTTGGAAATAAATGCTTTTAAATTGTAGATATTAACCTCTACATATTTAGTTTATATGATGAATAGTAATTCCAAAAACAATTGCACATATATTTGTCGAGTTTTAGTAATAATTTTTAAAAAAAAAATCAATTGATTTGACCGAACACTTAAGATTGTTAGGTCAACTATTTTGAACAAACACTTATTAATTTACTAATTGACGATGTACTTCAATATGAATGAACGTTTATGTTTATACCAATTATTATTTTAAATTTGTATTGATACTTTTTCTTCACATATCAGGAGGTTTATTATTATTTTACGAGAATTGTTGACAATATTGAAAATAAAGCATCACTATGGTATGATTCAGGTAAAATTTGTAATACATCATTCTTCAAAAATGGTAAAAGTACAATATACAAACGAACAAGTTCGCGAGACATCGCCAAGATAATTATTAAATATTAGTAAAATCAATAAATTATTTATCTTACCAAAACGTTATTAGTCAGTATTTAAAAAAAATCAGATACAAAATAACAATAAATATTACTGCAATGCACAAGCTGCAGAGTTATTTGTAGGATGCTTTATAGATGAGTATATTCATTCAATAAATAAAGAGATGGATTATAACTTCTTAATTTAAGCATACTATTAATTCCTTAATTAATATAAATTTCAACTTTATAGGAAAAAATGATTCAATATACTATAGAGACTTGATCGCACAAGCATATGTAAAAATATGCATTGTGACCGCACTCAAGTATGTAAATATGATAATCGAGGAAATTTGAATAGTGTAGTCAATGCATTCAAAAAATGCACTTAATCCAAATTACAAGTGACAACGTTCTCTTTGCTAGTACTACAAAAAGAGTGAAGCAAAAAAATAGTCCGACCCTCTAGAGTTGATCAGTCATAATATTTGAAAAGTCAAGCTATTTTTACACTTCTTGGAACCAATTTGAAACCATAAACTATAGATAATTAATTAATCTTGAACTTTTGGTTTTCTTGCAAACGGGGAGAGAATGAATTGAAAGAAAATGATTTCCATAGTTTAAGTAAAGGGTGTGAGAATGAAGATGTGATGGAATAAGTACCATTAGAAGTTAGTGGATCGCTTTCTGGCTGAGGCTGAGTGGCCAGTGATTGGACGGCCTCGGCGGTGTGAATGCTGTGTGATGGTAGTTCACCACCACCGCCGCGGACAAACATTTTGTTGCCGAAGACATGGTTGAGGGCAAGTGCTAAGAAGGAGAGGAAGAATAAGCCACCCAAGGATACACCAACTTCAAGCGGGTGGCGGCTGCTGTGAGGCGGCGGCGTTGACTGCGGTGAAGCGGGCAACGGTGGGAAGTACGGATAAAAGGGAAGCTGAGGGGTACTTGGCATTGGTGCTGGTGCCATTTTCGGTGGGTACTTTGGTGGTGGCGGCGATGAGTGGTTTTTGTGTTGGCAGCCGTGGGGAGGTGGAGGAGGAGGGCTGGGTGGCTCGTCGGGACAGGGCGGCGGAGAGTATGACATTTTCATGCTTCTCAAAGAAGGCATTTTTGTGATCAATTTCTGGCTTAATTATGGAGTGGATACTCAAATGAGTGAGCTATATATAGATAAGGATGAATCAAATGTGTTCGCAATCGCGGGGGTAAAGAAACGAATATTTTAATCGATTGATTGGATAAATTATACGAACCTCATTGCAGAATTATACTCCCTCCCAATTATTAGAGATGATCTTTTTGTCATTTAGTTTGATCCATTAGAGATGATCATTTCCATTTTAGATAACAATTTAACACACAAAAGTAGATATACTCCTTAATCTCCGTCCCCAGAAAGTTGGGGTTATCTCTAGTGATTCGGTTACTTGTACAAATTTTAAATTAACCATTTTGGATAGTCAAAAAATATTGTCTCACTACAATAACGATTCTAATAATTCTTTTTCAGATTGTCCTTTTGCATATGATGTGAAAATAATCGTCATAGTGAAAATTACTCAAAGACATGAAATTGGTATTAATTTCGCATCACAGTGTAAATTACAATCGGTGCGTGTTGTGTTTCGCATCATTGTGAAGGATACTAAGACGCAAAATTAGTAAAATTTTGCATCATATTTTTTTCTTTCTAAACTGACATTAGTGTTTTTTTCTCATGGAAATGGCTATAATTAATATACCTATATCATTGTGATTAAAATCATTTTTCCATTATCTAATTAAAATGGTTATTTAGGGCATTTTCACAATTTTATAAACGGGATATATATCTTTTGTGATACGGTAACCATTATATTATGCAATTCTTTAATTAATTAATTTGCTATATATATAAATTGCAAAGGAGAATAATCCAGTCCGACAGATATCGATTTAATTGATATTGGATACTTTGGTTGTTAAAAATGTCAGCTTTTAGCTAACTTTAGTTGAGCACTTTGATATTCTAATTTGCAGCATGCTTAAGCACTGTACTTAGTCATGTTTACACTTAATCATGATTATGTTCAATTTACTTGAGGGCCACTTTACTGAAAAGTTACCAGGATGCTTCTCCGTTTGGGGATTTATTTTTATTAAAACCGCAATTTTTCAACTAAAACTAATTGCAGTCAAGTTTTACATTTCAAAACTTTATGGGAGTATATGATAAAGATAAAGTGGGTTCTCATTTCTATTGTTGTATAATTCGGGTATAATCAAATTGGGCATGCTGGTTCTAATTGAAAGAAAGTCGAGAGTTCATGCTTATAAGGTGAACAGTGTAGTTAAAATTAGTAGTATAATTTTTTTATATGTTGTAATTTTTAATTGTAATAGAGCATTAGTTAAATTAACGCTTTCAATATTGAAATAAATTTTGTATGATACACACTTGGGACCGCCGGACCGGCACAAATTTTAATAAAATGTTGAGATGGTGTTGTGAGTGAAGTAAGACTTATGTAAATGTAATTTTAGATTGTTTTATGTGGGTTAAACATTAATAAATGTGTAAATAAAATATTGCATAGATGGTCAAGATTAAGTGATTTGTGTAAATGGAATGAGGATATAATTAACCCTATAATTTATTATGTATTTTTAAATTGTTTCTTTGTATTATGTACTTTGAAATTGCTTTTTTGTACCGTGAGTCGGCCCAATAATAGTAAATACTCCGTATATGAATAATAAGTTGAATAGAATGTTTAAATTAAGTGATTTGATAGGATTGACTTACTACATGAAATGCATTTTTTATGGATGATGGAGTACTTCATGAGTAGTTTAACTTAAACTTTCTACGATATTGTCACTAAAATTACAAAACAGATCGTCTATCTTTCTTCTAGAATTAAATTATAGTATAATTTTATATATATTCCATAAAAATGTAACACGAGTAATTATATAGAAAGAGATGCATCCAGAATATTTTGATTAGTAGTAGCTAGTAAGGTCTAAAACTGTTCTAGTCTTGGAAGACTATCACTTGGTGACGTCGATGCTGCTGTCGTAAGATTAATGATAACAAGCATTATTGCATTTGGAATAAAGTGTTTAAATGATTGCGTTGCGACAATGTGTTTCACGATTACGTTAATATCTTATTAATATTGTGTGTGTAAGTGTAAAGAAAATACTTTACTAAGTCGCAGTTAATGTTTAATTAACATTTAGATTAGACTGGAATTGGATCATCTCAATTAGTGAGACTCGGAAGTTTGGAACCATCCTTTACGGCTTTACCACATTTTACTCCAACACAATTCCACGTTAAATTTACCCCAACCACACACACACATGTACAGCTGGCAGCATTTAAATGGAGTATCTTTTATGTTTATCTTTTAACACAACGTACAAACCAAAAATTTAAGACAATTTTTCGAGTTAGCAGAATTGATTTAAATATTCCTTTTTAAAAAAGCAATTGCGTTCACGGATGATATTATAAAAGTATGAATCTGATTGATCTATATGATAGCATAATATTTATTAATAATTGTTTTAAAAAATTAAAGATATTGATAATGCTAACAATGTTACGAGTAATAATAAATCGATCGGATCAGGGGAAGCAATATATAGCTAGCAAAAGGCAGCATGCACATTATTATATAACTTTAAAAAAGAAAATGAAGTTTCGTTTGAGAGATTGCATTTCCCAGAAGATTATGAAATGTACTAATCAACTTATCAAGTGGTGGCCGATAAACACAATTGTAATTGCTGAATTCTTAAGAACTATCGCTTAGAACATGAAAATGAACGCGATCTAAATAGCGATACTCACGCACACAACATAAAATAAATAACACACAATATGGTAACCCAGTTCGGTGAACCACCTACGTCTGGGGGGCCTAGCCCAAGGAGAAACTCTTCACTATGGAGTACA
>JAYJMF010010693.1:0-23050 GCA_036873715.1 Salvia sclarea
TCCACATGCTTTTTGTGTGTAAATTTTTGTCAAAAAAGGAAATGGGACAAGAAGAATGGGACGGCCCAATAAGAAAAACGGGACAAGAAGAATGGGACGGAGGGAGTATTTGTTATATAATCAACCATAATTAATACTTATAATAAAAAAAATTAGTCTGATTTATAGTATGGTAAAAATAAAAAAAACTCACGTCACGTGGTCTGAATACTCGAACAGACCCAGGTGTAGTGCAGTCCACACGACGCTAGTTTACTACAAATCTTTGAACTGACGGTTTTGCCCTCTCCCCTTCCACCAAATCACGGAAGAGTACAAGAATTAGGGTATCGAGATGCACCCGTAGCTCAAAAGGGTAGATCAGTAATTCCACTGAGTTTGACATGGTGACGCGCTCACGCGACGCTTGCTCGAGGCGCACGCCATCCACACGCCTGGACGTGGCGTCCAAACCCGCCCACCTTCCTTCCCGCAGCTTCGTTTTTATTTTAGCTCAATCATTTTGCAGGATTTCGCTTCATATATAATTTGTCCGCGTTTCTATTTTTCATTTATCTTTGAGGAAATTTTGTGTTTAATTCTCATTTACTCTGAAATTTCACTAACTCTTTTTGAGGTTGATTTGGGGATAAATTGATTTCACTGCTCGCTCGATAATTTTGTCGAATGGGTTCTGAATCTGCGGATTCAGCTGATGATCGCGTGGAGATGCCTACGACTACGAGGTTAGTTTTGTTTACTCATTGTTTTTTTTACATTCCTTGATTTATTCGGTTTCGATTTCCACAAGTTTTTATGTTCAACTGCCTGCAAATGGGAATTCGATGTTACAGTATTTCATTTGAATTGCACTTCCGCTATTAGGGTTTGGGTGTAACATATGAAGAAAGGGGGGAATTTATTGCGGAATATGTTATATGGTTTATGATTGAGCTCAATTTCTCGTTTTTGTTGCAGCATTCAACAATGTACTGTAACCATCTATGTATACTAATTAATTGGTCAACTTCCTAGAGCAGGAGAGATGTTATGTGTTAAAGCTTCAGCTTTTAGCTTGATTTCTGTGCATTAGGAAATGCTTAGTATTCACATGATGGGAAAATGTTGTCTTTATTGAATTTGTGTTATTAATTAGGCATAGTGTGATTTAGATGAATCTCTTTCTGTTTTTTTGAATTGCTTTGGTGTAACTTGTGCTTCAAATGCCATTGCCATTTCTCTATAGAAAGAATGTTGGAAAGGTTCCCCGGAAAATTCACAAAGCTGCGAGGGAGAAGCTGAAACGCGCCAGCATGAATGAGTTATTCTTGGATTTGGGCAAAACACTTGGTATATATCTGGCATTCTTGTTTGTATGAACATCAATTTCGGTTTGATTGGCAGTTTGTGTGACGGTAGATTGGTTTATGCGTGTAGATGTAGATAACCAGAACAACGGCAAGGCTTCTATGCTTAGAGAGACGATTCGACTCCTTGGGGAATTGGCTACTCAAATGGACAGCCTGAAAAAGGAGAATGCAACTCTTCTATCCGAATATAACTATGTAAGATCCTTAATTACTGCAACTTTGAGCTCAAATCCTTTTGTGTCATTGATAAGCATAATGAACATTACTGATTTATGTCTTTCAATTCTTAGAATTTGCTGTCTGAACATTCTTGACGTGTGATATACTGATATCTGATGTCAGATTACGACTGAGAAGAATGAGCTCGTCGAGGAAACTTCTGCTCTAGATGCTCAAGTGAAGGAGCTAAAGAGAGAAGTAGACGAGAGGGCACACATTTCTCAACCTCAGAGCACATCGACAACACAATTACCCGAAGACCATGCTGCGGTTCCACTCATTGGCCATGCATCAGAGACGGCCCCCGTTGTGGGTCCTGTTTTCGTCGTGCCATTACATCATGAGTCCCAACTCCAAGGCTTCCCCAACCCCTTCCCAGGTGTGGATGTGCCTAAGGTTCCCTCGGGTGTTAGCAAACCACGCCCACGTTACCCTTCGTCTTTTGATTCTTGGCCTTCGCATATTCTCCAAACGGACTAGAATGGTTGAGGTGTTCGAGAGAGTTAGTCGGGCAGCTTTAGTGCTAAAAACATGGCCAATTTGCTGCATTTTGATGTTTTGAGTTAGAATTTGATTTTCTTTGTAAATTAGGACTCAAATCTTGTACGAAACTATGTAGCATTTATTCTGTAAATTGTTTCTAGTTGATGCAATGAGGGGGCGTTTGGTATTTATTGACACCTTGGTTTGGGACTTTAGCCTCAAAGGACATTGTGTGAAATGAAATGTTCCCTTTCAAATATTCCCAATCAACTCAATTACAACAAAGCACACCTAAATTTTATTTTATTTTCAAAACTAGTATTTGCACCCGTGCTATGCATGGGCATATTTTTAAATATAGTATTTATATACAAAAAATATTATATTAATTATCATGTACTAATGAAATATATAATATCATGAATAAGTAATTAAAAATCTCATAATTTCTTAATTTAATAAAGTTCACTGTAAATCATTATATTTATTTAGTCTTAAGATATTGTTTCCTATAATAATAATTTGATAAAATTTGTACAGTCTAACAATGATGTTTTAAAAACATTATAATGTTACTATTTAATTTAAGGTGAAAATAAATTAAAAAAAGTAAATAATATTATAACTATATATTACTCATATCTACACACTTAAGAATAATAAAATACTTATATATTACTATTTGTGGCGGAAGCAACAAAATTTATTGGTAGGGGCTATTTAGTTGAAAATTTTGATATGAAAATATTCCTATAAATTATTATGGTGGTAGGGGCTTTTGCACAATAAATTATTTAAAATATCAAAAATTTAATAATTTCATAAGAATAAAAAGCAAAAATTATCTTACTTGGTAGGGGCTTAAGCCCCTCCATGGGGCTTCCTAGATTACTATGTCTTTACTCTTTAGCCGTCAATCCTCTATCTTTCGTGGGATGTTATCTCTTATGATTTAATTTTTCATGATTTGCAATGCTATTTTGTTATATGTTATCTCTTATGATTTAATTTTGCATGATTTGCAATGCTATTTTGTTATAATTTTGTGATATTGTAATGCAAACAATCTTTTAACTTTTAGCCATCATATTAATTAGTAACAAAAACGACCTTTTAGTTTCTAGCCACCATATTGATTAGTAGCAAAATTTTACTATAGTTATTCGAGTATCTAATTATTTTATTTATTTACACTTACTAATTTGAAGTATATAATAAAAGAGGTTTTAAATTTTGAACAATAACTAATTGATTTGATAATGAAATTATTAATTCTTATTTTTATGAGTGCATTAGTTTTCAAATTAATTTAAGAAATTTCTTTTAGTTGTGTTTAGGTCATCTCATTTCGTCACCTAGATCGTGTTCTTCATGTAGCATTAAGATTGAATGACTTTGAAATCATGTCGATACGTCTACATATTTTGGATAACATATGAGACATCTCTATTTTCCTTGGGAATTTCTAGAATTCTCACTATGTTATCTTTCAAATTGTCTCTGACATCAAAATGAAAGAAGGGGCACCAGTTCTATCGATGTTTAAATTCCTTAATTTTATCTTTTACATGTTATTATATCTCGAGTCAATTATTTTAGCAATATAATTATTAGTAGTTTACATAAATTTTTTATGTGTAATTGCATACACATACATATATGAGTATTAAATGTATAGTTGGTCATGCCAAATATATTTTCGCACTATAAAAATAATAAATTTAATATTGTGGTGAGTTTCTAATTGAAGCATAAATATCATCATATCAAATTTATATGTATGTATATTGTTTTTTCATATTTTATCAAGAATATTTATTTTCATAATAATTCACTGTCTTTTACTTATATATATATATATATATATATATAACCAATCAATAGATTATTTTATCACGTAATATAAAAAAGTGGTTACTTATCATTTAATATATAAACTATTATGTATATATTTTTACAATTACCTCCCACTATAACCCACGATTTCCCTCTCCAACTCCAATTCAACCAAATTAATTAGTATCTTTTATACATAATAAACTTTTAATTTTGAAAATATTACAATATTGCCATCTAATTTCAAATTAATTTGAAATCAATTTAAAAATTTTAATTTATCATTAATAATATATAGATTTTTAATCATAAAAGATTTGCTCAAAATTCTCTAAAAAAAATACTATTACTATTTTATCATTAATTCCGCATGCATTCGATCATCCAAGTTAATACTTTGCCCAAATAATAATCATGTGTTAACTTTGATTTTTCCTGTTTATAGCTTGTGATTTTTGATAATTTGGTAATTTTTTGAACAAAGCTTGAGATAAAAATAAAAGTTTATAAGCTTAGCAACTAGGACTATTAGCATCGTTATTAATATCCAAGCTAAAAAGAATCCGATAATTAAACTCCAACTGATAGCAGGGGTATTATCGTCAATATAAATTTACCGGACAAACCAAATTATTATAATTAATTAACCCTTATTTTATTTCAAAAGCTAAACCCTAAAAACTCGTCCCAATCTTTTAGGCGCGGACGATAAAACCCCCAATTTCCGCCGCCGGTCACCTGCTCCGCCGCCTCACGCCGGTAATCTCAGTTGACATCAAGCCGCCTCACGGCAAACCATGTCGGCAAAATGGCGCGCCATACAGCACCGCCACAAATATACATACAGCGCGGTGCTGTTCCCGCCACACTTCACTGAGGCATTGAATCAAACACCTGATGGTTCCGCCTTCTTCGCCGAACTCAAGCACCTCATTTCGCTCAATTCCACCTACGCCCAGCTTGAACATGTCAAGAAAGTCGCCGCGGCGTTTTCCAATTTGCTCTCCAATCAAAACACCGACGAAAACGCAGTTTCCCGCGCGGTGAAGTTGTATTTGGAGATTCTTTTCTTAGAGAACTCGCTGCCGCTGCATCGGACGCTAGCTTCTGCTTTGGCCAAGTGCAAGAGCTACCGGAATCTGATCGAGGATTATTTCCGGCAGCTATGCGAAGAGTATGGTGGTGGGAAAAATTGTGCCAATGGGTCAAGATTCTGTGTATCTAGGGCAGCGCTATCGATGATGAGCACGCCTAAATTAGGGTATGTGGTTCAAGTGGTGGAGCAATGTGCGATCTTGGTGGCTTTTGATGTGATTTCGGGATTGCAGAGCATTGTTAAAGAAACGGATGAGCTATCGAGGCCTTCTCCGATTGTCATGGAGCAATGCCAGGAGGCGCTCTCGTGTATGTACTACTTGCTTCAGCGCTTCCCGGAAAAGTTCCATTATGGTTCGAGTTTGAGTGATCAGAGTGTGATGGCGATGTGTTTTACTAGTGTTTTGAGCATTTTGAAATCAGCCGCTTTTTCAAGGGATTGCTTTGTGGCAGCGGGAGTGAGTTTCTGCGCAGCATTGCAGGTTTGTTTGAGTGCCGATGATCTTGGTGTCTTTATAATGCAGGGTATGTTTAATCAGAGTGGCATTCGAGATTGTGATATTAGTCTTGATGCTGTGGTAGGGAAAATTCCGTATAAGGGTGATTTACTTGATGAGATACATAAATTTTCAACTCTTAGTAGACTTTGCTTGATAAGAGGAATACTGACAGCAGTTTCGAGAACAGTGCTTGACACACATTACATTGTGGCAAACGAGGGCTGTGTAGAATCCGGTGTTGGTGTTTCCACAGTCAAAACGATACTTTATGATGCTATTCTGCCTGAATTATGTGTCTATGCCGAAAATCCTAGAGATAGTCATTCTAATTTTCATGCATTAACTGTGATGCAAATATGTCTGCAGCAGATAAAAACATTACTTCTAGGAGATAGTAATGGAAATAAAGATAATTATGATCCGATCCCTGAAGAGATGGGGGGAAGGATATTAAAGATAGTGTGGAATAATTTGGAAGACCCTTTGAGTCAAACTGTTAAGCAAGTTCATCTTATCTTTGATCTCTATTTAGATGTCCAATCTAGCCTTCACTGGGCGGATGGTAGTGAAAACATCAAGATGTTCTTGAGGAAGATTGCTTCTGATCTCCTCTCTCTAGGGCCACGTTGCAAGGGGAGATATGTCCCTTTAGCATCCTTGACCAGGAGGTTGGGTGCTAAAGCTATTCTAGCAATGAATCCAGATTTACTGTTCGAAACTGCAAAGGCTTACATTGATGATGATATTTGCTGTGCTTCCACAACATTCCTTGAGTGTTTACTTGAGTGTTTAAGAGATGAATATTGGAGCAGTGATGGTGTTGAAGGTGGCTATGCAAAATACAGAGGTCTCTGCTTGTTCCCGTTTTTACAAGGACTTGCTTTTGGAGTCACAAAGCTGCGCTCCAACTTGAATACTTATGCGTTGCCAGCTCTACTTGAGCTGGATCTGGATAGCATATTCTCGATGCTCACGTTAATAGGGATTGAAGGGGATGATGGCCCGTTAGCTACCTCTGTAGAAATCACTTCTACAGATATGACTCTAGGACTGGAACAGAGAATTGCTGTTTTGGTCTCATTACTCAAGGTATCTCGTGGACTTGCACTTATTGAAGGAGATATTGATTGGTATGAGGGTTCGGCACTATCCCTTGATGGTGCACTTCTTGATATGGAGAATAGTAATTTATATTGTGTTGTTCTAGTTAAGGGCATAGAGGTTAAAATTCCGGTCAAATGGCTCGTATTAGCTTTGACTCACATAGATGAGTCGCTTCGCATGGATGCAGCAGAAACTCTATTCTTAAACCCAAAGACGGCCAGTCTACCTTCACCTTTGGAACTTAGCCTGATGAGAAGAGCTATACCTCTGAACATGAGATGTTGTTCTACTGCTTTCCAAATGAAGTGGAATAGCTTGTTCAGAAAGTTCTTTTCTCGTGTTCGAACTGCATTGGAGAGACAGCTTAAGCTTGGAACTTGGAAGCCTCTTCCTTCTGGTAGTTCAAAGGGAGAGGAAACAAAAATACACAGGGCAGAGTATCTTTTCGATTTTACAAAGTGGTTGAGTCGATTTTTGTTCTTTTCCTGCTATCCTTCTGCGCCGTATGAGAGAAAGACAATGGCTATGGAGCTCATACTGATAATGTCAAATGTTTGGCCTGTTGTTCCAACTTTGCATGGAGATGAGGATGGATTTTGCTTTGAAAACAATCTGTATCCATACAGTAAAGGTTATACATCACCTGAATCAACCTTGCTGCTAGTCGGGTCAATTGTTGATAGTTGGGATAGATTGAGAGAATGTTCGCTTCAAATTTTACTTTACTTTCCTACCCCACTTCCTGGCATTGGTAGTCCGGAATCTGTCCGCGAGGCAGTTATATGGGCTAAAAAGCTGATCTGCAGTCCACGTGTACGAGAAAGTGATGCTGGGGCTCTGACTCTACGACTTCTTTTTAGGAAGTATGTGTTGGATCTAAGCTGGATTGTCCAACCATCTTGTAATGCCGTCTCATTATGTTCAGAGGCTGAACGGCTGAACGGGTCACATCAAATTTGCACATCCACCTCTGCTGTTGTAAGTTATATGACATCACTTATTGATTGGCTGCTTGCTGCTGTGGAGGATGCCGAGAAAAATCTTTCAGAAGCATGCAAGAATAGTTTTGTTCACGGTATATTACTCGCTCTTCGCTACACATTTGAGGAACTGGATTGGAATTCCGATGTATTTCAGCATAGAAATGCTGAAATGAAGCATTTCTTCGAGAGACTCTTGGAGTTGGTAATGAGAATAACTTCCTTGGCCCTTTGGGTAGTCTCCGCTGATGCTTGGCACTTACCTGAGGACATGGACGAAATGATGGATGACGAGGCGTTTACCCTAGAGATTCCCGTAGAGATTGATTCTCAGGTTGACGTCAAAGTTGCAGAAATTGCAGAGGAAGAGGAAATCAAGCCCTCTGAACAGATTGTTATGGTTGGTTGCTGGCTTGCAATGAAAGAGGTAATCTCAACAGTAGTAGTTTTAATTATATTGCTTATGTATTTGGTCAATGGCAATAGAATTCACACGAAATTTAAAAAGGCTTCATATAGTTGCTAACACACAGAACTTTTGTACTAATTATTTTCAATTTATTTCTAGGTGAGCCTTCTCCTGGGTACAGTAATTAGAAAAATTCCTTTGCCGACGTCTGATGAAATGAAGAAATCAATCTCTAATGCTGCTGATGAGTCCATTCCACCATCTGATGCACTGCTTGATATACAACAACTTGAGACGATTGGCAACCATTTCTTGGAAGTCCTCCTCAAAATGAAACATAATGGTGCCATTGACAAGACAAGGGCTGGGTTCACAGCTCTTTGCAACCGCTTGCTCTGCTCTAACGACCCTAGGTAATTTGTTGAAATTCTTCTGGTAACTGATGGAAACAAGTCGTCTTCATCTTCATATCATAATTTGTTCTGTGCATGTATTTGGATGCTCGATTCTTCTTGCAAGACTTAGAGTTTTGATTCTTCTGCTCTCTCTCTCTCTCACTCTGTTTTAAAGAGTAACCACAGTGAGATATTACTCCGTAAATGCATACATATAGCAAACCAACATGATAGAGCCACTGGTACCTGAAATATTTTTATTAAAGGCATTGGGGAGCCAAAAATTTTAATCCACTTTAGAATTCTTTATAATGTGGGAAATTTGAATGACAATAACATGGCTGATTCTACTGTTGCTTCATGTGCAGGCTATGTCAATTGACAGAGTCTTGGATGGAGAAATTGATGGAAAGAACCGTGGCTAAGGGGCAGACAGTGGATGACCTCTTAAGACGAAGTGCAGGTATACCTGCAGCTTTTATCGCATTTTTCCTCTCAGAGCCTGAAGGAGCACCAAAGAGACTACTACCAAGGGCACTACGGTGGCTACTAGACGTAGTTAAGAACTCTTTAGATGATCAACTAAAAGCAAAAAGCTTAGATGGTGGTTCTCGCAGTGGGTCCTTGTCCAGGTCAAATGGTAGCCCTCCAGCTTCGGTTACAAATGACAATGTAGAAATCTCAAAGTTTCGGGATGAGGGTGTCGTTCCGACTGTGCATGCTTTCAATGTTCTTAGGGCAACTTTTAACGATACAAACCTGGCAACTGATACCTCGGGTTTTTCCGCTGAGGCATTGATAATCTCAATACGCTCCTTTTCTTCTCCGTATTGGGAGGTCCGGAATAGTGCTTGTCTTTCGTACACTGCTTTGGTACGTCGGATGATTGGATTCCTTAATGTACAGAAAAGAGATTCTGCAAGGCGAGCTCTAACTGGGCTTGAGTTTTTCCATAGGTACAATTTTTTTAATCACAATTTTGATTTTCTTCTTTGAGAATGTGGCTTATGCTATTTGACTTATTCTTTGTCTTCGACTGAAGGTACCCTACATTGCATTCATTCTTACTCAACGAACTGAATGTAGCTACCGAATCACTTTTAGGAGGCTCATCGCATGAGTTGGGATCCAACCTGAAAAATGTTGTACATCCAAGCTTATGTCCGATGCTGATATTTTTGTCTCGGCTCAAACCTTCTCCGATTTCAAGTGAAACAGGAGATACTTTGGAACCTTTCTTTTTCATGCCATTCATCAGGAGGTGCTCCTTCCAAAGCAACCTACGGATTCGTGTGCTTGCAGCAAGAGCCTTAACAGGTCTAGTGTCGAATGAGAAACTGCAAACGGTCGTGCTTAACATTGCCTCAGAGCTGCCTTTTGAGAGAAGCCACAATTCATTCAATTCGATTCATGGAATGTTATTGCAGCTGAACTCTCTGATTGATACTAATTGTCGAAACCTATCTGATTCTTCTAAAAAGGATGCTCTTCTCCATGAACTGATTCAAATCTTAGGATCACGCTCATGGATCGGGAGACCAAGACAGTGCCCCTGCCCTGTCCTTAACAGCAGCATGGTGAAGTTACTCGACAACATGCTCAGCATTGCAGGAACCTGCGAAGCAAGCGAAAGTGCTGATACCATTTGGAACCTCCTCTGGGAGTTGTCTTCGGAATGTTTGGATTTGGAACCTTCCGGTTGCCCGTCGTACTTTGATCCAACTACTCAAGAACTTCGCAAGCAAGCTGCAACGTCCTACTTCAATTGTATCTTTGCTACATCTAAAGATATTGCTGAAGACGAAATTGTGGTTAGAAAAGCTTCCTCCTCACCCGCTACTAGTCTGTCGAGAGCAGTTGGAAACGAGGCTGCCTATAGCAGGTTTCAGGAGAGGCTCGTTCGCTCCATGTCAGATGCATCATATGAAGTGCGAATTGCCTCGTTGAAGTGGCTTTTCTTGTTCCTAAAGAGAGGGGAATACACAGGTAACACTTTTGGGGATCAGTTCTATTGTGAGGCTTTGAGAATGTGCTTGGCTAATATCAATCTTCAAGCTACGCTTGTGAAGCTTCTGGTATCGGAGAGACACCACAAATGTGTGCAGTATCTTCTCAAAATTCTCTACACTTGGAACGAACTCGAATTTCATGAGAAGAAACCAAGCCCCGAACCACGATTTATCTGTGATATGGACCGGGATTCGATATTCGAGCTATGGAACAATTTGGTTTCCCTGTTCAAGATCACGAGGCATGCCAAGACTCAACAGGCGCTCATCTGCTGCTTGGGAATGTGCGCGAAGAAGATTTCGAGCTTATGTATGAGCTTCGTCTCTTCTGAGGTAGAGATGCAGACAGATCAAAATAGAGTATTCTCTGATTTCTATGACGCATTGAGTTATTTTGTGGATCTGATTGAGCAAAGCAGTGATGCATCGGAGACTGTCACTATGCGAAAGGCGGCTGCAGAGTCGATGATAGCTTCTGGAATGCTGACCCATGCTGCACCCCTCGGATATTTGATCTACAGCGATCCGATCTCCAACGGGAACGTGGCCGTCAAAATGTTTGCTCGTAGAGTGCTCAATCTATGGCTAGCATGCATAAGGCTTCTGGAGGATGAAGATGTCAGCCTCAGGAAACGACTTGCTTTGGATGTGCAGAAGTCTCTTCCCTCTCAAGAGGCTACCGGAGATTCTCAACCACCTGCTGCAGGAGGCACGAGCCAAGTCGAGAAAGTGATAGAATCGTGCTTTGAGCATCTCTCGAAAGTCTTTGGCCACTGGATCGATTATATGGACTACCTATGCTGCTGGGTGATGAACATCGCAAACCACACAAACTACGTCTCATCAGAGGGGGACCTTGTGAGGCGTGTCTTTGACAAGGAGATTGACAACCATCACGAAGAGAAACTCTTGATCTGTCAGATATGCTGCTCACACATGGAAACGATCCCCGTTTCAAAGATCAAGAACGAGGCGAGGGATCTTCTGCAGAAATGGAGGAGCAGATTCTTCGAGCAGCTGATGGCGTTCATCCACGATCATGTAGGGAAAAGGCAGAGTGATGTTTGGATTGGTGGAGTTGGGAATCACAAAGATGCATTTCTGCCACTGTATGCAAATTTGGCTGCATTTTATGCTCTGTCAAACTGTATCTTGGAAGAGGAAGATGAGAGCAGCCGTCGGCGGATGCTGTGCGATGTTTCTGCACTTGGAGAGGCGATGAGGCCATTTCTTTGCAACCCTTTGATTTCTAACCTTTACTCGATGCTTGTGAAGTCCCATGAGAAATATTTGGGTGAAAGTGCAGGAAATTTGAAGCAGAAGTGGAGAGAGAATGATTCCATGTGGGGTGAATTCAATCCTTATTTTTTATTGGGGTAGAATTAAAAACATGATTTTTGTATGTACTAGCTAGCTGCCTGATTTTGGCAATGATAGTTTTCTTACAAGGTTTTTGTTCCATTAATTCTAAAAAAAAGGTTTTGTTTCATTAATTCTAAAAAAAAGGTTTTTGTTCCATTTAGTGTCTAGCAAATTGCATCAAATCTTTTCCTCAATCAAGAAATTCACCTGCGGAAAAAAATACATATGCGAAAAATACAGAAATACTCCTATATAAATCGAAGCATCTTGTTTCTTTTTTTTTTCTTTCGAAATCGTGATTTCATTGCTCTTGTCGTGCTTATACATAAAATCAATTGGGCACGACTCATGAGACACATATATGTGCAAACTGTTTTTTCTTATAATAGTTTTCAGTTCCTTTTTTTATATTTGATAATTGTAATTTGTGATCAAATTTGAGTGAAAAATAATGAAATGATGAAACCAGGACTGGATGATCCAAAAAGCATGTTCTTTTTATATATAGTTGAAACTAAGAAGTAAGAAGTAAGAACCAAATATCAATATCCACTTCGATACTATCTAGTTAATAATCTTTAAAGTGAGATCATGGTTAATATGTAAAGTGAATATCTCCAAATAATTAGTAGTGATAAGTGATAACTATAGAAAGCAATCGAGAAATAAATCTTGGTTTTATTCATTACGTACAACAAACAGTGCATCAAATTAAAACTGATTAAAGGTCCTCTCCAAATCAACAATACTGTATATTACAAAAAAGCATGCATATATATATATATATATATATATATGGTACAACACAAAGCAGCGTAGCTCTCTCAATCCATCATCCATTTCTTCCTTAATTCCCATTTCAAGAAAACCTATAAATACAAAAAATAAAATAGGTCAGCCAAAAACACTTTCATTTAAAAAATAATGAAAAAAAATAAAACATACTGGGTGCAGTCTACGGTGGGGGAAACCGTGATGCCGACGGAGACGCCGCATTTTCCGGGGAGAGTGACGGCGGAGTCGGGCTGTATGTTGAAGCTTGAGGCGGCGGACTTGATGCAGTAGCACGCCGTCTGCCGGTCCTGCTGAGACTGGAGGCTGCCGGCCAGCCTGGTGACGCCGCCGCAGCAAGCCTCGGTTGGGTAGCCGCCGCCGCCGAGAAGGTAGGCCAGGCACGGGTAGAGGGACCCTTGGATGTCGCCGCACGAGATCGCTTCCCCCGGCGTCGCCGCCAGAGCTGCTACCGCCACAACCACCGCCAACGCTGCCGCAACTCCCTTCATATTATCTTCTTTGTTGTGTATGTAAAAATTAAATTAAATTTTTGTGTGAAAAAATGGAAATATATTGCGTGGGTTTTATAGTTGTGAAGGGGTGATGTGATGATATCACGTGTGGTTGGGGATTTGGGGTTATGTTAATTAATAATGTGCTTCTCTTCTGTTGCATGAAATTTTGAGCATGTTTAGTTTGCAGCTCAAGAATTTATTCATATGTACACGATTCAAGTTTTTTTAGTATTTTCCCTCCCTTTGACTTATTGCTTCAGGTTGCATATGTTTATCCAAAACAATATGTTGATTATCGTGGTTATTATTGTATGAATAATAATTTTTACAATATTGCGAGCTAGCTTACAAGAGTGTAAGATATTTAAAATATGATGGATCTCGAATTTAGACTTCAATTATTTATAAAAATTCTGAGCAAGTGAATAACACTAAGCATCGGATAAATAAAAATATACTATAAAAATGAATTTCTTTTTTCCGTTTTAAATTGAAAGTTGTGTTTTTCTTTTTTCGGATGAGATTCTATGTGCCAAATTCTTCGTGTGCCACTACGAATTCGATAGTTTTATTAATTTTTTTTGTAAAATAAAAATTTATTATTACATAATATATCATGACTAATATTTATAGAAAAAAAATAGAATTTTAAAAAACCGTATATCATGATTTTAGTTGGTTATTCCAAAATCATGATATATGGTTTTTTAAAATTTCATTTTTTGCTATAAATATTAGTCATGATATATTATGTAATAATAAATTTGTATTATACAAAAAAATTTTATTAAAACTATCGAAATTCATAGTAGCATACGGTGACACACGAAGAATTTGGTACAGAGGATCCCATCCCTTTTTATTCAAGAAGAATAAAAAGTGTAAAGGCGGATGAGATCCTCTGTCCCCAATTTTGGAACAATCAATCAAAATAAGTATTGTTTAACCTAAATATTCCAAAATTATGGTATATAATTTTTTAAAATTCTATTTTTTTATAAATATTAATCATTATATATTATGTAATAATAAATTTTTATTCTATAAAAAAAAAGTTACTTAAAATAATGAAATTAGTAATGATATACGGTAGCTCACGAAGATTTGGGGATAGAGGATCTCATCGGGTGTTAATGGGGCAAATGCATAAAAATCAAACAAAATTTTAAATGTGATGATTTCACAATATAAATCCGGAAAATAAGTAGTCCAGTAATATCTTTTCTTGTAAAAAGGGGTTAGAAGAAAATATTAAGCCTAAATATTTGTCGAAAATATCAGTAAAGTCGCTATCAGCAAAAGCAACTCTATCTCTTCACTGAAACTGTATTTCTCCACTGCCCCTGCCGGGCTTGCTGCTGCTCTCTCTCTCTCTCTCTCTCTCTGCAACTGCAACCGCAACCACTCAATCAACCTCTCAATTCTCTCTCTCTTTCCACAATAATCAACAAAATGCAAGCAATAATCATTTGCAGCAGCACTTCAGCATTTCCGCCTCTCAAATCCCTCATATTTACCTCCAATATCATCTCCGGCAAGCACCTCCCCTTTCTCGGCCGCCGCAAGCTCTGCTGCGACGTCGTATCTCATCTCCCCGTTCCTCCTTCTCCACGGTAAACTTACACATTGCTCAATTTTTTTATTGTTTCTAGGTTTCTTCAAATCTGTGGTTGCTTGCAGAGGCGATGAGAAAAACCACCTTGAAGTCGTTGATCAAAATTTCCTGCCGGAGAATTTCCCCCAAACGACGCGCCGCACCTTGTTTGCCCGTTTATTGATGTGTTGTAGCTACGGTTGTCTTCTTTCCTCAAGGTACTCTCCAGGTTCGCACCTACCCATTTTCCTTTAAAATACCTAGATATTTACCAATTGTGACATTGAGATGCCCTATTTTCACTTAATTTTGAGAGAAGAAATGTTTCACATTTCTGAAATGTATATATATATATATATATTACAGCAGCATATGCACTGGGGGATCCATCAGTTACAGTTGAACAAGTGACACCTACTGTTTTCCCTGCTGGGGCACTTTTCCCATCCGAGGTTGATTTTTAGTTGATGATTCAGTTTTATTTGATCATTCTTTTTGAAAGTTTATTTTGTCTTTCTAATTAGCTATTTGTACATTTTGAAACTTTCCATGGCAGGTGAATTGATGTGTGTATCCTTGGCAGGAAAGAATTGTGAGACTCTTTGAGAAGAATACTTATTCTGTTGTCAACATATTTGATGTAACATTACGGCCTCAGCTTAATGCTACTGGCGTGGTCGAGGTGAGACATTTTCTTCGTCTCTGATATAGCTCAACACTTCGCCACAACTGCACTGGTGCCGAGTTGTATATTCTCCTCTTTGTGACAGGGGAAATGGTTGTGAATGTGTAGGTTCCTGAAGGAAATGGTTCCGGAGTTGTCTGGGATGATCAGGGTCATATCGTGACAAATTATCATGGTATGCACGTTCTTTCCGCGAACAAGTTATTTGACGTAATAATGTTTCAATATTGGCTGAGGATTCATGAAGCTCTTCTGCTAGCTATGTGCAGCCATTACAAATATGATCAAATTTTATTGCTGTTTTGTTATCTTGCGTTATAGTATAGCTCTTGATGCATGGGTTGCATTGACAGTCTCTTTTTTAATTGACCAGTTATAGGAAACTCTCTATCAAGGAACCCTAGCACAGGCCAAGTTGTTGCGCGGGTTAATATCCTTGCTGCTGAAGGGTAAAATTAGGATAGTATCCGTGGATTTCTATTTACAGTCAGTTCATTTTGCCTGTGGTGCTTTGAGCCGGTGCTCTTTTTCTTTGGAATTGTCTCATACTGATTTCCTCGTCTTTTTCCTTTTCTTCATTTTTTTCCATGAAGGATACAGAAGAACTTTGAGGGTAAGTTAATCGGTGCTGATCGTGCAAAGGATCTTGCTGTATTGAAGGTTAATCCACTACGTATTCTTCTCTACTTTCTTGGACTGCTCTGACAGAAATTTACAACTTGAATTTATAACTTCAGCTCAAAAGATCACTTGCTCTTGGACCTAAATTATCTTGAGTTTTCTGTTTCTGATGTGCAAGCTCGACAGTGAACCTTCTGCAGGAGTTATGATTATGCACTGATGTGAAGTATTTACATAGTGATAGTGGATTTCTTTTGATACCAGGTTGAAGCCCCAAAGGAGCTGCTGCGGCCTATTAATGTTGGATCCTCTCTGTCTCTCAAAGTGGGTCAGCAGTGCTTAGCAATTGGAAATCCGTTTGGTTTTGACCACACACTCACAGCAGGTGTCATTAGTGGTCTGAACAGAGACATAAACAGTCAAACTGGGGTTACAATTGGTGGAGGTATTCAAACCGATGCTGCTATCAATCCTGGAAACAGGTTTTAGTTTTTGATCATCGATGTTCCATCTCAGCATACAACTGCTTTGTTTGGGAATCAATCTCGTACTTTCTTTGATCTACAGCGGTGGTCCTTTATTGGATTCTAAAGGAAACTTGATTGGGATTAACACTGCAATATTTACTCAGACAGGTGAGTCTTCTCTCTCTCTCTCTCTCTCTCTCTCTATTGGCACTTTTGAAATCTAAAGGAAGTGGAATTGAGATGAGATATATGTCTGGTTATACTTAGAATGTGAAAATCATTTTTCTACTTGACACAATAGGTACTTCTGCTGGTGTTGGCTTCGCGATCCCTTCATCGACTGTGGTAAAGATAGTCCCTCAGTTGATCCAGTTTGGCAAAGTATGTGTTTGCTTTTCTTTTTTGTCCTCTCCTGTCATCATTCGTTGTGATCTTTATCACTTGAAATTCAATAAAATTCTCAATTGTAGAGAAACTTTCAACACTTATCCATGCATGTCAGGTTGTTCGAGCTGGATTGAATGTTGAAATTGCACCTGATCTCATTGCTAACCAACTCAATGTTCGAAAGGGAGCCCTAATTCTGCAGGTACCTTCTACATCCCTCAATATGCCACATCCTTGTAGTACCAGAGCTAATATGTTCTCAACCAAGAGATGATCAATGATTTCACAATCTGTGCAATGATGTAGGTTCCCAAAGATAGTTTAGCAGCTACGGCCGGGCTACGACCAACTACAAGGGGTTTTGCTGGTAAAATAGTACTCGGTGACATAATCTTGGCCGTGGAGGACAAACCCGTAAGCCCCTTCTTACTCCACTCACTTACTGAACATACTTCAAAACGAGTCTTCCCCTCAAAAGTCAAAACCACCTCATATGTTACTCTTCTTGCATTCGTTTTCTAACAAAAGCAACCTGACCTATACTAAGTAGTATTCATATTTGCTAAATTCTTGTGTTGATTGGTGTTTGTAATGATTTGGGTACAGATAAAGAATAGGGGAGAATTATACAAAACATTGGATGAGTATAATTTAGGAGAGAAAGTAGTGCTCAAAATCCAGAGGGGGAGTGAGAACTTGGACGTGCCCTTTGTTTTAGAGGAAACAAAGGAGTGATTTGGCCCATCTTCATTACAGCAAAGCCATTGTTGGTGGGAGTAAACATTCTTTTTAATTTTTTTTATTTAGTCATTTTTATTATTTTTGTTGAGTATATAGTTGTATGAACGTACTTCTTGGTAAATACTTTATACTCCCACTCTGGAATAGAATTTGATGTTCGAATTATAGCTTTGCATTTGTTCGAACTTCGAGCGTGCCTATACTCAAAGTGAACAATATAAATGGATTTTAGTGTATATATTTCTTTTAGGAAAACACTATTTCTTTTAGTGAATAATATCACATTTTTTAAGCTTTTGGTTAATTGATACATAATATTTTAATGACTTTTTAATAACATCACTCGTAGGTCCCCTTTCGGGTATTTCCACATCAGATCTAGTGTGCCACGTGCAGGGACGAAGTCAGGAATTCTATCTAGGGGGGCGAATTTTTTCAATCTCAAAATTATATAACTACATATGCTTTATACTAATTCAACGACCATATTTTTCACTAAATATACACATATTTTATATAGCAACATTAAAAAAATACATAAAGATAAGTTACCTTGTAATAAACAATTAGAGCAATCCATTACAAAAGTCTCCAGCAAATAATGACATGCCACTCCAATCAACTCCGCAAAACAAAAGAGAAAATATTATTCTCTCATATTACAAATTCACCAATGACATAACTATTAAAAATATTGAATAACTAAAGCAATATAAAGAAGAATATCTCCAACCTTATTAAGCGTGGGTCGTTTAAATTGCACTCGTCGCTTCTTCATATCATCAAACTCATGCACTCGTTTAAATTGCACTCGTCGCTTCTTCTTTAAATCGGAGAACTTGAGCTTTCCTCGACACTCCTCGGGAGTTTCTTGTTATCATTGAAAAACGAAAGAATTGTTTTATACTTTATTGTGTTGATTTATGAACATATATATAAAAAAATATAAGATTACTCCAATCCATACAAAAATTCATCCAAAATATATATAAAAAATTCACTTAAGTTATAAAAAAATGTAATTCACATAAACAAAAAAAATAAATTAAATAATCATACACTGCAATACAAGAACAAAGAGTTTGCTACAGAAAAATTTGTTCTTTTCCCTAATGCCTTCCACAGCAAACACGCAAATCCTCTCTAGTTTTCTTCCTTCGCCCATTTGCCGCAAACACCGACGACGACGAGTTGCTTCGCCGTCAATGTTAATTCTTCTACTGTTCAATAAAAACTCCACGAAGTATACTCCAAATAGATTTTAATTTTTCCAAGGTTGACTTTTGATATACTCTACCCAAAAATCATACCTACGGATTCTCTTTTCTAATTTGAATAAATTTACTATTTTATTGAGTTGAGCTTATTTAAAGTAGACTTTAAGTTGAACTTTGTTTAGGAATAGACCACTTAATATAGTAGACACATATATATTTATATTATACATATATAAATTATCAAAAAAAATACTATATATATAACTATAAAAAAAAATTGAGGGTGGCGGCCGCCACCACCTGCCATCCCCCTGTCTCCGTCTCTGGCCACGTGGACTATTTGGTCCCGAAAATATATTTTTATGTTGCATGGAAGCATTACCTTTTTGGTACCGAGTCCATCGACTTTGTCTAGATCCGGCCTCAGTTTATTGGGCTTTAATGGATTAGTTTTACTTGGTGGCCCAATCATCTATACAATTGGGCTCTTTATTGGGCCGTTGTTTAGCTCACTAATTTATTAACCACTAGGCATTAGTTATTACTTATAATACAAAAACCTAAATTAAAAAGAAAAGAAAAATCTGAGAGGATTGATCTACTTTACTAAGAAAGGATTTATGACTAATATCGTACGTTAGCACTTAAACAGTCTATGTCTTAGATGAAGTCTGAAGACAATGATTGCTAGGCGTGTGCATATTCCCCATCATTTCTTCTCAAATACTACTACAAATTTTCAGGTATTTGTGTATTTTTTTTTTCCTTTATAACAAAAGTTCTATTTTTCTCGAGGAAGTGAGCACCATGTGGTAAAACGACAACCTTAAATACAAATTTGTATCCTTTAAATTTTACAATTCGTGTTCTATGTCATCGATCGAAGTCCTCTGTGTATTATAACAACAGTTCTAATTTTTTGGTTGGATATTGTACAACAGTTTTAATAGAACAAAATATGAATAAAATATATCTCGTGAATTTCAATTAAGTGAAGTTATTAGATAGAATAAAATCTTAACACAATAGAAATTGAAGAGAGGATGATGAAGCTGATGAGTTAGTTCTTTCTTTTGGGTAAATGTGAAATGAAATTAGATATGATTATTCTTCTTCCAATTTCTTAATAATGTTTATAGATCAGTCATGTTAATTAGGTCTGAACATAATCAAGATTGATTAGATGACACTGACTAATTAGGGACAGGTGATAAAGACTAAAAGAGATAGGAAATTTACTCTCTACACGCTAGAGGATTGATTTAATATCTCGACATGTTTGCCCACTAATTTACCTGGTTCTAAGTATAACCTCATAAATGGATAAAAATAGTATGTGGGTAAAAGAAGAAATGATTGAGAAAATTAAGGTAAATATAATTTTAAATATCAAATTATACTCTTTTAATCTTTTAATTAAAAATATTTCGAACTAGCTAGCATAAAAATATTTATTTAAATCACCAACTATCAGTATTGTATAAAAAAATGTTTTACATCCTCGGCTAATACCACACACTATTCTACATATACATTGTTTTAGTAAAATTACAATTTAATTCCATGTAATTTTGGTGGGTCAAAAAATGAATGTAAGATATTTGAGAGAGAGAGAGAGCTGAGAGATTATGCCACGTATGCATCATTGGTAAATAGAATTGTATAATTTTCTTTGTTTTTGTTTTTTAGGGTAATCAAATTGTATGTTTTATATCAATGTCATTACGTAATCCAAATCGAATTTAGAAAATCAATGACCATTTGTTTCCAAGACCCCATCAGCAGTTAAATTATGATTAAGTCCTTAATATTGTTAATTTGATCCTAAATTCAATAATTTGCCTCAAATCCAGTCAACTAATCAGGGCTGGCTAAGCCACTAATTTATTTTTTATTATTCTGTTTCATCCTTTTAGAATTTCTCTAATGTCAATATTTTAACATTGATTGGGCTTATCTCCAATTGTCAACTTATATCTCAGCTTTTTTAGTGTCGTTTCCTGATTTTATTCCAACACTATATCAAACTTTCACATTATAGCACTCATCATACTAATATAGTATAACCTACGTAATTAAACCATTTTTATAAAGACAATTCACTTAATTGCAGATTTAAACAAAAGTATCTCGAGTTTTAAAGGAGAATCCAGTTTGTACTGGACCATCTCGAATTTAAATTTTTATTCTAACTTAGAATTAATGTACAAATACTTTCCTATATATTTCAAAGATTGAAATTGAACTTAAGAAACCAGAATTAACTTAATATTTGAATTATTGCCAAGGTGGGTCGATCAAGGAAATTTGAGATGGCATATATACTAAATTCAATATCACACCAAACCAAAGTCCACCGTGTTTGATTTTTTTTTTAGATTCCCATGTTTGAATATCTTAATGTCCATACATTCGAGCACAAATTAAATGTCAATTATATTTATTACATCAAATAGTTATAGAATAAATCCACATACAACTTAAATTGTCGCTAATCATTGGAAAATTAAACTTTCTTTAGTCCAGTCAACAATTAATTAGCTTTTAGATTTTTTTCAATTCCATATGATGTTTCCAATCAGAAATTGATAAATAAATTCATGTCACAATTTTTTTTTTTGTTTATACCAATTGTATGTGTAATTGTCTTTACAACGTATAATACCCCACTTTTTTTTTTTTTAACTTAGAAAAGATGTAAAATATTAAGATTAAAACATTAACAACTTTTGGTTGATAATATTTGACGATATTAAGATTGAAGCCGCCAAGGTAGAAGTTTGCATCGCAATCGAAACTAAATTCAATTAATGTTCTTTCATTATTATGTAACTAACATTTAATTTATTTGAAATAACATGATGCGAATTTCTTATAACTGAACACAAAATCTTAAGTTTGTTATAATTCTAAGGACAAAATCGTCCTATACTTCTGCATATTTATGAAGGAATTTTCTCCTCACATTTACACATCACTCAATAGAAAATACTTAATCAAATGTGGAGTTGTTTGAAAAATTCACACAAAATTGAATGCTTAGTTATTAGAATAAGAAAGGGGTGAAAATCGAAATACACATAAATGGAGGAGATGAATGTAACTTAGGTTGTAAGAATTTGACCAATTTTGTAACGCCTTAATTAATTTGCACGCATGAATTGGGAAGGCCAAGGCAACACCCCACAAATGGTAAGAACAGACAAAACCGGAGTTTTTTTTTATTTTCAAACGAGGACAAAACTTTTCGGGAATTTCACCTTCGCCCCTTTCAAATTTTGACTACAGATTTCTTGCCCCTATTTATTATTCCTCATTGATTGCTTGTTGGCTTTCAGCCAGACACGACTCATCAACTCATGAAAATGTTCACGCATAAATTATAAATATATTGCTCGATATTATCCTTTGTTTATTTTTAGTCTAATAATCTCAATTATACAATTAAAGTTCTATAATTGCATTTAAAGAATAAATTTAGGGATTCAAAAGAGCGAGGAATGAGATGGATGCTTTTTTTGAATTATTGAGTGTCTAGCTAGGTATTGGCAATTTTTCATGAATATTACATGCGAACCAAAAATAATGGTAAATAAAAAAATACAAGTCCCCCACTTATAATTTTTTTTAGTTGGGTAATAGTAAAAAAAAATGATTTCCATATCTAAGTTGCACGCCCTTATAAAGACGGGGAACACCATTATATTATTACAATAAAATGCATATAACATAAACAAATTAGATTATTTAAATTAATATTCAATACATTGGTGTATTTTTCTTTCTTAGAAAGAAATGCAGAATTACAAAGTCTACTTTCCGATTATAAACAACTTTGTGAGCACTCCTTTTTTCAATATTTGTTTGAGTCAATGGCAGACTGCTAGATACATTAATCTCGTCAATTTCCACAAATATCGCACTTTAAATCCAATCAAACAACAATATTCAAACAAAGAAGCTTCTTTGTCTACTAATTAGTATTCTGCCTTTTATATTTTGTTTGATAATATATAATTTCTTGTGTTATTACATAAGATTCCACTTTTAGTCAAGCAGTCAACGCTAGTAGTTCAACTGCTTATTTCTTGGAGTTTGGTAAGCAATATCATGGGGTGTTTTTCCCATTAAAGGCAAATAATGATGCCACTTAGGCAATAGTTAATGCTGTTTGCCTAACCATAATCAGCATGTACATAGTTTATAGAATAATGTTAAATGGACACCTAGTGTCCATGCAAATTTGGCCACCTGAGGCTATATTTGGAATAATTTGAATTCGATTAGTGTGCTATAATAAATGCTAAT